>CAUYQU010030925.1:0-11831 GCA_963574635.1 Cheracebus regulus | reverse complement strand
CTCACAGAAACAAAGCCTAGATGCTACTCCCTGAGAGGAACAAACAGACAGCAGAGCAGTTTCAGAGTTACGTTTCTTCTGTGTTTTAGACGCAGTCTTACTGCTATTTCTTATATGTTTGCATTTTCCTGAAAACGACTGTTTTGGGATTCTGCACAGAAACCGTTTCCCGAGAGATGCTTACACACGTCTTTTAAACTCGATAAGTTGAATGTACACAGCCACATTCATTCAATTAGGGTACACCATTTTTGTTTTATATCCAGATATTTCCCTTTTCAGCATATACCCACATTCACTCAGGAACATCCAAATGCAGCTCCTAGAAGAAACTGTTCCTCACTCACAGAAACAAAGCCTAGATGCAACTCCCTGAGTGGAACAGACAACAGAGCACTTTCACAGTTACATTTCTTCTGTGTTTTAGACGCAGTCTTACTGCTATTTCCTATTTGCTTGCATTTTCCGGAAAACGACTGTTTTCGGATTCTGCACAGAAACCGTTTCCAGAGTGCTGCTTACACACATCGTTTTAACTCTGTAAGTTGAATATACACAGTGACATTCATTCACTTAGGTAGCACCGTTTTTGTTTTTTGTTGTTTTTTTTTGTTTTGTTTTGTTTTAATTTTATTTTTTATTGCATTTTAGGTTTTGGGGTACATGTGAAGAACATACAGTATTTTTGCCTAGGTACACACGTGGCACTGTAATTTGTTGCCTTCCTCCCCTTCACCTATATCTGGCATTTCTCCCCATGCTATCTCCCCCAACTCCCCACCCCCACTGTCCCTCCCCTATTTCCCCCCAACATACCCCAGCATATAGTGCTCCCCTCCCTGTGTCCATGTGTCCTCATTGTTCAACACCCGCCTATGAGTGAGAACATGCGGTGTTTGATTTTGTGTTCTTGTGTCAGTTTGCTGAGAATGATGGTTTCCAGGTTCATCCATGTCCCTACAAAGGACACAAACTCATCATTTTTGAGGGCTGCATAATATTCCATGGTGTATCTGTGCCACATTTTCCCTGTCCAGTCTATCATTAATGGACATTTGGGTTGGTTCCAGGTCTTTGCTATTGTAAACTGTGCTGCAATGAACATTCATGTGCATGTGTCCTTATAGTAGAATGATTTATAATCCTTTGGATATATACCCAGTAATGGGATTGCTAGGTATATAGCCTATGCCTATGTCCAGAATGGTTTTGCCTATGTTTTCTTCTAAGGTTTTTATGGTGTTAGGTCTTATGTTTAAGTCTTTAATCCATCTGGAGTTAATTTTAGTGTAAGGTGTCAGGAATGGGTCAAGTTTCTGCTTTCTGCACATGGCTAGTCAGTTTTCCCAACACCATTTATTAAGAAAGGTATCCTTTCCCCATTGCTTGCTTTTGTCAGGTTTGTCAAAGATCGGATGGTTGTAAATATGTTGTGTTGCCTCCGAGGCCTCTGTTGTGTTCCATTGGTCTATATCTCTGTTTTGGTACCAGTACCACACTGTTTTGATTACTGTAGCCTTGTAGTATAGTTTGAAGTCTGGTAATGTTATGCCTTCCGCTTTGTTCTTTTTGCTTAGAATTGACTTGGCAGAGACTCCGCAAGAAAAGAAAACTTCAGGCCAATATCCATGATGAACCAAGATGCAAAAATCTTCGATCAAATACTGGCAAACCAATTGAAACAGCACATCAAAAAGCTTATCCACCATAATCAAGTAGGTTTCATCCCGGGTATGCAAGGCTGATTCAACATACACAAGTCTATAAACATAATTCACCACATAAACAGGACCAAACACAAAAACCATATGCTTATCTCAGTTGGTGCAGAGAAGGCCTTTGACAACGTTCAACAGCCTTTATGCTAAAAACCCTCAATAAACTAGGTATTGATAGAACGTATCTCAAAATAATAAAAGCTATTTACCACAAACCAACTGCCAGTATCATACTGAATGGGCAAAAACTGGAAGCATTCCCTTTGAAATCTGGCACTAGACAAGGTTGCCCTCTCTCACCACTCCTATTCAATATAGTATTGGAAGTTCTAGCCAGAGTAATTAGGCAAGAAAAAGAAATTAAATGTATTCAAATAGGAAAGGAGGAAGTCAAATTGTCTCTACTTGCGGATGACATGATTGTATATTTACAAGACCCCATTGTCTCAGCCCAAAATCTCCTGAAACTGATAAACTACTTCAGCAAAGTCTCAGGATACAAAATCCATGTACTGAAATCACAAGCAATCCTATACACCAATAACAAATTTAAACAGAGCTGAATAAAGAACAAACTGTCATTCACAATTGCTACAAAGAGAATAAAATGCCTAGGAGTACAACTAACAAGGAACGTAAAGGACCTCTTCAAGGAGAACTACAAACCACTGCTCAATGAAATAAGAGAGGACACAAATAGATGGAGAAACATTCCATGTTCATGGTTAGGAAGAATCAATATCATGAAAATAGCCATACTGGCCAAAGTAATTTACAGATTCAACGCTATCCCCATCAAGCTACCGATGACCTCTTCACAGAACTGGAAAAAACCACCTTAAAATTTGTATAAATGGAATAAGTCTTTATTTACTCTTTTGTGTCTGTCTGCTTGCAGAGAATGTTGTTTATGAAATTAACCCATATTTTAGAGTATAGTTTTATTTTGTTCATTTTCATAGGTACATAATATTCCTGTATAAAAATATCATAATTTATTCATCCATCTTATCAGATTTTGGTGTCTTCCTCTTTGGTGTCTCTTCCACATAATGCCTTTAAGAACATGTCTGAACAAATCTTTCAGGACATGTAAGTACCCATGTCTGTTGGGTGAATTTCTGTGCCATCTGGTGTGCATATGCTCAACTCTAGTGCACGGTGCCAAACACTTTTCCAAAGTGAATCTATCAATTTGCATTCTAACCAGCAGTGAATGAATTCTACACTTTGTATCTATGCCAACATTTAGTATTTTACTCCAGTCATTCTGGTAGGTGTGTAGTGACATCTCATTGTAATTTTATTATATTTTCCTTATAACTAAAAGGTTGGAAAACTGCCCAATGTGTGTGGAGGGATTAGAGAATAATTAATTAATTAATGACTAAAGGACACAATGAATGAATTCTAAGGAAAAGCATGGCTTCAGTTAAAATTACGCATTCACCACATTGTGGAAGGAGAGGTTCTCTAATCATTGAGCCCCATGCTCCCACTGGCATGGACGTGGACTGTTAGCAGGGCTCAGCTCTGTTTGAACTGCCTTCCTATTATTCAGAGTCTCAACAGTCCCTGGGCCCCAGAATGCTAACAACCAGTTCTCCTTCCTGGTGTGGCCTCCAGGCCACCAGGTCCCCAGACTGTTCACCAACATTGTGAGGTTTCAGCTCAGTCCTTTTGTAGGCACCTACTTGTTTAATTCAATATGAAGTAGGACAGAATAACTAACCCTCTTCCCCCACCTTTGCAATGCCAAAATGTGGGTCCCAAGGTTTCTAACTACCATAAGCATCCTGCTGGAGACAGTGAAGAGCAAAGAATGACTGGGATAGTTAGTCAAGGTTTGTGTCTGCTGGGGAATTCAGTAACTGACTCTAAGTTTCAAAGGTCGGAGATGATATGGCTAGTATTGAAGTCAGGCATTGCAAGGCTATTAGCTCGAATGGAACCAGAGACAATATGATGATCTGGGTGGAGCATGACTAAGCTGGGGAGAGCGGAAGAGCCTCTTACACTGCTGTCCTCAGCAGAGTTGTGCATTGGTGAAGCTCAGTGGCTCCCACTCATGGTCGCACCTGTGGCATCTTACTTTGATCCTCATCATCATGACCAATATCAGACAGCCTCCATTATGCTTGACAAGATGGATGCTGAGCCCCATGACTTCTTTGAAAGAGGAAAACTAATAATTTCCTCAGACCATAATGAGAAATATCAGGGCAGTAAAAGCAGGATTGATCACAGGTGACATATAGAGGGACACTGGTACTACCTCCCCGCTAAATGTCACATTGCTTCCTTCTTGATCTAACTTGGCCTTGCTGTAAATTGGCTTGCTGCATATATTCTGATAACATTTAATTAATTAATCTATGTTATACCTAAGTGAAAAAAAAAGCCTTATATAGTCAAATGTGTAATCCCCATCCTGACTACAGGATTCTCTTTTATTACTTTTCTCCTGTTGCTGTTCATAGAAATCCCATGAATTCCACTGCTAACCACATCTTGCTTAGAATCTTCCCTCCACCAATGGCTAGCTTTATGACTTTGTATAATTTAAGCCTGATTATAATTTCTTTATCAGTTCATGGGTGTTATCTCTGTTCTAATACTGAGGAATTAAATGAGATGTTGAAGCTCCCATAAGATTAATGTTGATAAAATAATACTCCTTTCTTCTACTTTCCAAGGCTTGGGGTCTTACTCTCAATCCTGTTTCAGATTGAATCATTCCCAATGAAACAAACTCCTTTTATTGCAAGTGAAAGAACGCACTCAAGGTGAGGACCTTTACTCAGGAGGAAGTCCACCCAACACAGCAGGTACTGTCCACACTTTTGATATGGGTTTTGACCTCACAGGGGAGCCTCACAGTGTAAGAGACCCAAAGACTTCACCACTGAAAGGGATGATGGTCAGAGGGCAGAGGTGTAGGCACTTACAGAGAACTTCTGAAGCCCCGCTGTGCATATTTTAATATTGTCACAGAGCTTCCAGTCAGTGGTAAAATTTAAACATACAAAGTAAATCCCATATCAGAGAAAAAGCAATCCCTTCGTCTTGTAGCCTCGTCCTTGGACAATCGTTGCTTTGATGCGCGGCCCTGCCTTCAGGCTTCCCTCTGCTCTGCCCTCACGTCTCCGCCACACTGATCTTCCTCCAGTTTCACTTCCACAGCTCTGCTTCTTGCCTACAAGCTTTCGATGGCTCACCGCACCTAAGGATAAGTGTTCCAACCCTCCATCTGCCGTGCGAGGACTCCTCTTTTGTCAATGTAGCTTTCCAACGTCATACCCATCTCCCGTTTTATTCAAGTATTCTGCTCTTAAGGGAATGAAAACTCTGACCTGTGCCCACACATTTAGCATCCTGTTTCATTCTCTTTGCTACTGTGAAAATGTGGCAGGCCATGAATTTTGATACTCCACAGACAGTGCTCCTCCGCTGATGTTAACCTTTCTAAGTGTCAGTCGTACTTAGGTGGCTTCTTATAATAGCTGGATAAGTGGGTTCTTGGATTAGAATGATCATTGGGAATGACTGAACGAATAAAAAGGTAACGATTGTAGAGTTAACTTAGTAGTTACATGCAGCAAACTGTACGTCAGACATTTGGACACAAGTGGAGACTTTGACTGCCTTCCACGTGGTATCTACTGGTTCTCCCTCGTAACCGTCCCACCGTGAGCATCATCTCTTTACTCATACCCGGACCCTTTCTCCATGTGTTTGTCTCATTCTGTTGATCCTGTTCTATGAGTCCTTGTTAACCAAAAATCTTTATAACCCTTGTCTCAGTATTCCATTTGGTTAAAGTTTATATTTTAACAGATATTATGTTTTAGCAAACTTTATTATGAATAGTTGCATTAAAACAAGTCAGATTGGGTTTGGCAGACCTGAATGTTGTCATTCTCATTCTTCCATGGTTTCTTCTAGTAATGTACATAAAAAGTATATGCAGTAAACAGAGTTTTCCAGTGTAGAATATGATTAAAACTGAAACCACCAGCAGCAACCTGTGCCCCTTTATTCTCACCCTTTCCAGGCTATAGCTTATTTCATCCTTTTTGGGAACAGCTTGCAAAAGCTTGCTGATAAAGTAAGCTGTGCTTGAATGGATATCTTGCAGTCTTTGTGATAGTTGAAAAAGTATTTCAAAGCTGCTGCCCCAGCCAGTCTCTTAGATGCACCAGCTAGCTGTGTCAAGGTGTTCAGCAGTCCTCAAGGTGCATAAACCTTCAGGTTGCCAGTCAACAGGATCTGTGGTTGAGTGCATCTGAAAAATAATGATTAAAAAAAATAGACACTGAAAAGACTTTCCACCGAGACTCTGAGTGGTCTGAATGCTTTCACTTTTTCTTTGCATCATGTAAATATACTTGCTAATAATACTGTTTGGTAATATTTTCAAAAAATTTTAATGAACACTTTTAGCAGCAATGAACTTGAAACATTAAAATAAATGTTTGATGACAAAGTCAGCACAGAAATTAGTGTTTTAAGAATGTTAACAAGCATGCACAAAATGCCAACATATTAATCATTAGAGCCAAAGTGTTATTAATGACCATATAGAAACTAGAAGACATAAGTCTGCAGAAGATGTGTCAATATCTATTTCAAAAGTCAGTGATTATTTTAAGAAGACTGCACCCAACAATAATGTCTTTTTAAAAGTATCTGCAGAAGGAACATTTGCATTTCACTCAGTAAAGCACAGTTTTTTGTTTAGATTGATTAACTTGTTTTTCAAAATAATCTAATTTTTAAATTCCAATATTTTTTGTATACATGTTAGAAAAACATGATTTCTGCCTTAATTCTATCATTTACCCAGGAGTCATCCAGGAGCAGGTTGTTTGATCTCCGTGAAATTGTGTGGTTTTGAGTGAGTTTCTTAATGCCAAGTACTAATTTGATTGCACTGTGGTCTGAGAAACCTAGGCAATACCATTCAGGACATAGGCATGGGCAAAGACTTCATGACAAAAGTGCCAAAAGCAATGGCAGCAAAAACCAAAATTGACAAATGGGATCTAATTAAACTAAAGCTTCTGCACAGCAAAAGAAATGATCATCAGAGTGAACAGGCAACCTACAGAGTAGAAAAAAATATTTGCAATCTACCCATCTGACAAAGGTCCAAAATCTAGAACCTACAAGAAACTTAAACAAATTTACAAGAAAAAAACAACCCCATCAAAAAATGGGCAAAGTATATGAACAGACACTTCTCAAAAGAAGACATTTATGGGGCCAACAAACATATAAAGAAAAGCTCAACATAACTGATCATCAGAGAAATGCAAATCAAAGCTACAATGAGATACCATCTCATGCCAGTCAGAATGGCAATTATTAAAAAGTCAGGAAAAAATAGATGCTGGTGAGGCTGTGGAGAAATAGGAATGCTTTTACACTGTTGGTGGGAATGTAAATTAGTTCAACCATTGTGGAAGACAATATGGTGATTCCTCAAGGATCTAGAACAAGAAATACCATTTGACTCAGCGATCTCATTACTGGGTATATGTCCAAAAGAATATAAATCATTCTACTATAAAGACACATGCAGACATATGTTTACTGCAGCACTATTTACAATAGAAAAGACATAGAACCAACCCAAATGCCTACCAATGATAGACTGGATAAAGAAAATGTGGTACATATACACCATGGAACACTATGCAGCCATTAAAAGGAATGATACCATGTCATTTGCAGGGACATGGATGAAGCTGGAAACCATCATTCTCACCAAACTAACATCGGAACAGAAAACCAAACACCACATGTTTTCACTCATAAGTGGGAGCTGAGCACTGAGAACACAAGGACACAGAGAGGGGAACATAACACACCAGGGCCTGTTGGGGTGTGGTGGGTGAAGGGAGGACACTTAGTGCAGCAAACCACCATGGCACAGGTATACCTATGTAACAAACCTGCACGTTCTGCATATGGGTCCTGATTTTCTTTTTCAGAAGAAATGTATTTTTAAAAGAATGCAAATTAGAGTATCTAGGGTAAATTATGAATAAAAGTAAAACACTGCATAAATAAATTAAAAAGGAATAATAAAGTATCTGATTAATCTAGAAGGTAAACAAACAAAAGGGAACATTAAAAAGATAATTTAAAAAGCAAATAGCCTGGCATGGTGCTCATGCCTGTAATCCCAGCATTTTGGGAGGCCGAGGCAGGTGGATCATGAGGTCAGGAGATCAAGACCATCCTGGCTAACATGGTGAAATTCCATCTCTAATAAAAATTCAAAAAATTAGCTGAGTGTGGTGGCACATGCCTGTAATCCCAGCTACTTGGGAGGTTGAGGCAGAAGAATTGCTTGAACCTGGGAGGCAGAGGTTGCAGTGAGCTAAGTAAGATTGTGCCACTGCACTCCAGCCTGGGCAACAGAGTGAGACTCCATCACAAACAAACTAACAAACAAACAATCACAAATAGTAAGGTGATAATTAAAAAACCAGATGTATCAGTCATTTACATCAAATATAAATAGATTAGTCTATATAAAATAGTGCAATTTTTAGAGATGACAAAGGAAGAAAAAATTTATAAGTTGGATATTATTAATATTAAAAAGAAATAAAAACTTTTGCAGAGCAAAATCTCATGTAAAGAGAATAGACAGACAAATTATAGCCTGGTTGAAAATATTTGCAAACTACGTATTTGACAAAGGACTAATATCTAGACTGTATAAATAATTCAACTGGTTAAATATGAAAAATGAGCAAAAAACATGAACAGAAATTTCACCAAAGAGGCTATACAGCTGGCAAATGAGCCCAGGAAATGATATTCGGTACCATCAACCACCAAGGAAATTCAAATTAAAATCACAGTAAGACACCGCTACACATTGATCAGAGTATTTATTTTTTTTTAATGTGACAGTACAAAATATTGGTGAGAATGGGGAGAAACTGGATCCGTCATACATCCTTGTTGTGAATGTAATATGGTCCAGTCACTAAAAAATGGTTAATCAATTTCTTATAAAATTAATCATGCAATTAGTACACAACCCAGCAGTTGCTTTTTTGAGAATAAAATGAAATAAAAACTTATGCACATACAAAAACAGTACATTAATGTTCATAGCAGTTTTATTTGTTGTCACCAAGAACTTGAAAGTAAAGATGCTCTTTAACTGGTGAATGGTTAAACAAACTGTGTTACATGTATACCATTAAATACTGATCAGCAATAAAAAAGGAATAGACTACTGATACATCCAACAGCTTGATGAATCTCCATGAAATTTTTCTGAGGCAAAAATGCTAAATCAAAATGTTGCATACTGTGTGATTCCCTTTATTTGACTTTGTGAAGTGACAGCATTTAAAAAGGAGGAACAGGTAAGTTATTGCTAGGGTTTAGGGGAGGCAGCAAGGTGAGCATGAGGAAGGTGTGTTTGGTGATAAATGAGCAGTGCAAAGGAATCTCAAGGCAATACAATGGTTTAGCATCTTGACTGTGGTGGTGGATACAAAAACCTAAAGTTAAATAAAATTGTACAGAACAAAATACACACACCCAAACAAATGACTACAAGTAAAACTGGGGAAATATTAATAAGATCAGTAGATTATTTTCTGGTTTTGACATATTACTATACTTTTGCAAAATGTTACCATTGAAGGGAACTTGGTAAATTGTACAGAGGCTTTTTCTGTATTATTTCTTTTGCAGTTGCATGTGAATCTACAATGATTTAACAAAAATGCAGCTATGAAATCAAATGCGAATAAATGTTATGAAACATGTACCTTCACATTGAGGACTACACAGTATCATTGTTATAATCAATATTGCTACTATAAATTAAAGAATAACAATATAAATGGAAGGATATACCATGTTCATTGACAAGAGGAACCTATAATGCAAAGATGTTATTTCTCCCCAAATTGTTATACTCAGTGCAATATGTATCACAGTCACAGCTAATTGTCTCAAAAAAATGACTCAGATGCTAAAATGTTTAGAAAAATGCAATGTGCAAAAATAACAGGCAATCTTGATGAGCAGAAAGATTATTCTTTAATATCAGATGTCAAGACATAAAGATAAAATACATAACACTTTTTATGGTGGTGCATAAAAAGCCAAAGAAATAAAATAGGTAAAATAAAGAGTCAAGAAACAGACATGTACATATAGTCATCTATTATACGACAAAGGTGGCACCTTCATGCAGTGTATATACATTTTTATATTCAATACATTATATGAAATCAATTGGTTACCAAATAGAAAAAGTAATGAATTTTGATCTTTATCTCTAAAGTTACACAAAAATCAACCACATCCCAGGTTAAAGTGATTCTCCTGCCTTAGCCTCCTGAGTAGCTGGGATTATAGGCTCCCAACATCATGCCTGGCTAATTTTTGTATTTTTGTAGAGACAGGGCTTCACCATGTTGGGCAGGCTGGTCTTGAACTCCTGATTTCAGGAGATTTACCCGCCTTGGCCTCTGAAAGTGCTGAGATTACAGATGTGAGCTCCTGTGCCTGGCCAAAAGGGCTATTTTTAAAGAAAGAGTTGATAAATATGAGGACATTAAAATTGAGAATATAGATTTAGCAGAGAACACTGTTAAAAGAATGAAAAGACTAACACATAGAGCAGAGATTATATATGATAGGTACATTTAATAAAGTACATTTTTCCAAAATATATTGTGAACACTTTCAAAGAGTTCACTGACTTAAACAATTACTTCACAGAATAGCAGAGGGCCATAAACTTGTGAAAAAATGCTAAAACCTATTAATGATCTGGGGAATGCAAATTAATACCACAATAATAGTGGTTATATTGTTTGCAAAAAAGGCCTTATTAATTTCTTATGTCTCTGCAGGAATGTTCCTTTGCAAGGAACTTTTGCCCCTCCTTCCATAAAAAGGTAATATTTATTTCCACAAATATATTCAAATACAACACCTTAGAAACTCTTGAATCTGGAATGGTCTTGTCATTTGCTTTTACTGATAGAATGTGAAAGAAGTGATGTTATGTGCCTCCTTGAAATGTTGTTGTCACCATGCAAAGATGCCCAGCTTAGCCTTCTTAAGGAAGAGAGAGCATATGGACAGGGAGGAAGAGCCAGCAACCAACACCAAATGTCCAAACCTGGAAGTATGGCCATGGTGAAATATCCAGTACAAATTTAGCCCTTAGGTAACTAGAGCAGCATAAATGACCCCTAAACAGATTAGCAGAGACACTCCCCAGCTGACACAAATCAAATTACACAACTTAGGAAGATGGTTTTGATTTTTAAGCCTGTAAGTTTTGGTATTGTTTGTTACATAGCACTCACTCACTGAAACAATGATATAACTCTACACATCCACCAGAGTAGCTAAAATGAAACATAGAGGCACTAAAATGTTACCCACAGTTCAGAGCAACTGAAATGCTTATACCTTGTTGCTGGAAGTGTAAACTGGAGTAATCCTTTTGGAACACCACTGGCAGTATCTACCAAGGTTGAGCAGACACATACTCTAACACCCAGTAGTTCTACTCTTTAGGTATCTGGCCAAGATGAATACACCCAAAACATGTAAAAAAGACTGGTGAAACCTCTTCTCTACTAAAAACACAAAATTAGCAGATGTGATGGTGTGTGCCTGTAGTTCCAGCTACTCGGGAGGCTGAGGCAGAAGAATGGCTTGAACCTGAAAGGCAGAGGTTTGCAGTGAGCCAAGTTCGTAACACTGCACTCCAGCCTAGTTGCAGAGAAAGACTGTCTTAAAAAACAAAACAAAACAAAATGAAACAAAACAAAACAAAACAAAAACAAAAACCCAAAACCAAAAAATAAAAAACACTGGTAATAGCAGCATTACTCACATTACTCATAATGTTGCAAACTGGAGACAACCCTCATACCCACCTAAAGTAGAATCGTTAAAAAATGTTTGCGTCCTTTGTAGGGACATGGATGAACCTGGAAACCATCATTCTCAGCAAACTGACACAAGAACACAAAATCAAACACCGCATGTTCTCACTCAAAGGCGGGTGTTGAACAATGAGAACACATGGACACAGGGAGGGGAGCACTA
>CAUYQU010030922.1:0-36275 GCA_963574635.1 Cheracebus regulus | reverse complement strand
AATGGACACAGGGAGGGGAACATCACACATTGGGGTTTGTTGGGGGGAAATAGGGGAGGGACAGCGGGGGGTGAGGATTTGGGATAGCATGGGGAGAAATGCCAGATATAGGTGATGTGGAGGAAGGCAGCAAATCACACTATGCAACAATCTTGCCTGTTCTTCCCATGTACCCCAAAACCTAAAATGCAAAAAAAAAAAAAGAACGAAACTCTGTCTTAAAAAAAAAAGAAACAAAAAACCAAGTATTTGCTTTAGCTCCCATCATTCATACTAAAGAAAGAACTTGTTAGCACCTTACATGTAGTAAAATGTACACATTTGAATCCTAGGTCAACAAAACCCTTACTCTGATCCCAAATTTGCCCTCATGTAAATGTTATCACCTTAGCAAATGCTACTACATGCGCAATTCTCATTCTTTTTTGAGAAAATGTCCAAAAATGTGGAAAGACAGCAACAAACCCCAAATACCAGCAGACAGACATGTGTTCTCTGTCCTTCTTCAAAGTAACAGACCAACTCCCAAGAAGTACCCCATACTCACCTGCTGGGCTATGAGGTCCAGCCGGCTTTCCAGTGTGTTGGAAACCTTTATTTTACGATCCCCATTGTAGATCTCAACTCCACCAGCTCTACAAAAACAGCACAGGAAATAATCACTTTCAAACACTTGAGACACACACATGGTACCCTTTACTCCCACAGAGGAATGCCCTTGTCCTGGTGTGTGGACTGCCTGCGCAACTAAGCACCAGGCTTGAAAGGAACTGGAAAAGCTTCCGAAGATAGTCTCCAGGTCCAGGCACAGTTGCTTTCACGACACCCCCATCCCCGCCCAGATGTTCAAGTCCATTATATGCAACAGTGTAGTATTTGCATACAACCATCACACATCCTCCCCTATATTATAAACCACATCTACAGCACTTACGATAGTGAATACAACGTAAATGGTTGTTATACTGTAGTGTTTAGGGAGTGAAAAAGTTGGTTAAATCCACTTTTTAACCCCAAAGATACAGAGAACTGACTATATCCGTGTCAATAACTGTCATTTACCAAGTGACACTATGTGTCAATTTGTTTTTGAGACGAGCCTCACTCTGTTGCCCAGGCGGGAGAGTGCAATGGTGCCATCTTGGCTCACTACAACCTCCGCCTCCTGAGTTCAAGTGACGCTCCCGTCTCAGCCTCCTCAGTAGTTGGGATTACAGGCACCCGCCGTCATGCCCAGCTAGTTTTTGCATTTTTGTAGAGACAGGATTTCACCATGTTGGCCAGGCTGGTGTCAAAGTCCTCATCTGAATTTTTTTTTTAAGACAAAATCTTCCTCTGTCACCGAGGCTAGAGAATGCAGTGGCATGATCTCGGCTCACTACAAACTCTTCACCTTCTAGATTCAAGCGATTCTCCTGCCTCAGCCTCCCGAGTGGCTGGGATTACAGGGACCCGCCAATGCACCCAGCTAATTTTTTATATTTTTAGTAGGGATGGGGTTTCACCATGTGGGCCAGGCTGGTCTCGAACTCCTGACCTTGTGATCTGCCCGCCTCGGCCTCCCAAAGTGCTGGGATTACAGGCATGAGCCACCATGCCCGACCTCATCTGAATGTTTTCTTGAGCCCAATCCAGCTCATCTCTGATAAGCAGTGAGGAGGATACTGATGAGGCCCTATCACGACTGCATGTGTGTCTGATAAAAGATGCCACTGCTGGCTGGGTGCGATGGCTCACGCCTGTAATCTCAGCACTCTAGGAGGCTGAGGCAGGTGGATTGCTTGCAGTCACAAGTTTGAGACCAGCCTGGCCAATGTGGTGAAACCCCATCTCCACTAAAAATACAAAAATTAGCCGGGCATGGTGGGCTACACCTGTAGTCCCAGCTACTTGGAAGGCTGAAGCAGGAGAATCACTTGAATCCAGGAGGCAGAGGTTGCAGTGAGCCAATATCATGCCAGTGAACTCCAGCCTGGGCGACAGAGAGACCCTAACTCAAAAAAAAAAAAGCAAAGAAAAAGCAAAAAAGCTATGAGGTGGGTGCTATTATGCCGATTTGCAGATGAAGCAATCGGCTCGCTGCTGCAGTATGAGTCAGTTCCCTCAGAAACTCATGGTGAAACCTGATTCTCAATGTGGCAGTGTTGGGAGTGTTCAGCGCTGGGGGCAGATCCCGAGGCAATGGATTCTGGCGAGGGCCTGGATTCTAGCTTCAGTAGGACTTGACTGTGAGCAGAGGGCAGGCTGGTATGATGGGAGGCTGGCTCCCTAGGCTCTCCCACATGGTCTCTATCCACACATCCACTCCCCTTCTACCTTCTGCCACAAGTGGAAGCAGCCTGAGGTCCTCACCAGACGCAGCTGTCCACTCTTCACCTTTCCAGCCATGAGAATCATTAGCCAAATAAATCTCTTCTCTCCATGAATTACCAAGCCTCGAGTATTCTGTTACAGCAACACTCAGTGGACTACGGCACTCAGTGAAACTGAATAACGAGTCCAAGGTTACCCAGCTAGTAAGTGGCAGAATGGGGAATCAAACCCAACTCTGACAGCAAATCTTATGAGTTTACATTTCCATTTACAGAGCATTTTCACATGTACTATCTCATCTTCTTTTCTTCACTGCATGAAACAAAAAACCAAAAAGCATTGATCCTATTTTACAGATGATGAATTCAGTCTCCGGGTCCAGGCAAAAGGCCAAGATAGGACTCAAATCTAGGTCTTACAGTCCTAGGTCTGATAATCAACTAAGTTCAAAATGTGTCCAAGGGACTTTCTTCAATGTCAGTCAGTGGTGTGGCTAGCTGGCCTCATACAGGCTGGTGAAATAGAGAAAATAACCCTGGCTCTCCCCGTCAGGAGCTTCCACTGCCTACCTCAACCACATGAAGCTCATTAGGGATGCTTATCCCAGACATGTTCTGTCATTTCCTCACAACTGTAAAAATACCACTCGTACCTGCAATTCTATCTTTAAGGAACATAATTACTAGGCATACACAATTCCTGATTTGATAACTACTACTTAGAAGGAGAGAGTATTGGGCTGAGCGCAGTGGCTCACACCTGTAATCCCAGCACTTTGGAAGGCCGAGGCGGGTGGATCATCTGAGGTCGGGAGTTCAAGACCAGTCTGACCAATATGGAGAAACACCATCTCTACTAAAAATACCAAATTAGCCGGGCATGGACTTGGGAGGCCGAGGCAGGAGGATCGGTTGAACCCAGGAGGTGGAGGTTGTGATGAGCAGAGACTGAGCCACTGCACTCCAGCCTAGGCAATAAGAGCGAAACTCTACCTCAAAAAAAAAAAAAAGAGCAAGTATCTACCTCGGCATCCAATACAAAGGTCTGGTCCTAGCTTTCATCCTGGGTGCCACCTCCCTGCAGAAGCAATGTAGTGACCATAAACTAGACCACCCCCCCCTTTTTTTTTGAGATGGGAGTCTTGCTGTCACCAGGTTGGAGTGCAGTGGTGTGATCTCGGCTGCCTGCAACCTCTGCCTCCTGCATTCAAGCAATTCTCCTGCCTCAGCCTCCTGAGTAGCTGGGACTACAGGCACATGTCACCACGCCCAGCTAATTTTTGTATTTTTTTTTTTTCTGAGATGGAGTTTTGCTCTTGCTCCCCAGGCTAGAGTGCAGTGGTGCAATCTCAGCTCACTGCAAACCCCGCCTCCTAAGTTTAAGCGATTCTCCTGCCTCAGTCTCCTGAAGAGCTGGGATTATAGGCGCCCATCACCACACCCAGCTAATTTTTGTATTCTGAGTAGAGACAAGGTTTCACCATGTTGGCCAGGTTGGTCTTGGAACTCCTGACCTCAGGTGATCCACCCACCTTGGTCTTCCAAAGTGGGATTACAGGCATGAGCCACTGCGGCCGGACAAACTAGACTTTTAGAGGACATTTCGCTGGCTAGCAAGGGAGAACAGAGCACTGCCAGAATGACAGGAGCAGCTGCAAATGGAACACACCACGGCTCTAGCCTTTTGTCTAGAGTGTGTTGGTAAAAATACCCTTTAAAAAGGGCCCAGTATAAAGGCCACTCTCCCAGGGAAAGAAGGTAGCTGTTAGCAGCAGGAATACTCCTTACATGTCCTCAGGCAGGTAGGACTCCTGGTCAATTTGGACATCAACATCGTTTTTGGTGGCAATTTTGTACATTGGGATTGCCTTTTGCACCGCAGCCTGGAAATACAGAAAACAATGAGAGGCATTATTAGAAACTATGAAGTTGTTATCCAAAAACTCAACAAACTATACAAACAAAGATAATTCCATTTATCCCATGTAGAAGAACAGAAGCACTGCTGTTGGGAATGTAAAACAGCACAGCCACTGAGGAAAAATAACAGTCTGCACACAGGAGGGAAGAGACACGAATGGTTTCTGTCAATATTTAATAGGGCGGCCAGGCGAGGTAGCTCGCACCTGTAATCCCAGCACTTTGGGAGGCCAAGGTGGGTGGATCATGAGGTCAAGAGATTGAGACCATCCTGGCCAACATGGTGAAACCCCATCTCTACTAAAAATACAAAAATTAGCCGGGCATGGTGGTGCATGCCTGTAATCCCAGCTACTCGGGCAGCTGAGGCAGAAGAATCATTTGAACCAGGGAGTCAGAGGTTGCAGTGAGCTGAGATCGTGCCACTGCACTCTAGCCTGGCAACAGAGGGAGACTTTGTCTCAAAAAAAAACAAAAAAAGATTTAATAGGGCTTGGAAGGTGATTAAACATGCCAGGGGCAGGTATCAGATTTGAAACATCATCAGCAGGAGGATAATACATGAACCCACGAACTGAGCGTAGAAGCAGAGGGCAGGTAAGGAAAGCAGGGAGGGAAGAAAAGTTTGGCTGCTGACATGAGCTTAACGTGCAGTTGCAGATGAGGAGGTGACAGCACGCACCAAATACAGCAGTGCCATGCCACACCCATGAGGATGGTTCTGATAAAAAAAAAAAAAAACAGTACGACAGTCCTCAAAAAAGGAAGCACAGAATTACCATATTATCCAGCACTTCTGCTTGTGTGTATACAAACAGACAGAAAGCAGGAGAAATATCCATATATCCATGTTTGCAGCAGGATTATTCACAATAGTCAAAAGATGGGAGCAACCCAAGTGTCCATCAACAGACGAGCGGATAAACACAACACGGTGCATCCACACGTGGAATATTATCCAGTCTTACAAGGAAGGACACTCGGACACACACTACAGGGACCTTGAAGGCATTATGCTAAGTGAAATGAACAGTCACAAAAGACAAACACTGAATGTTTCCACTATGAGAACAGAACAGAACAGAACAGAACAGAACAGAACAGAACAGAACAGAACAGAACAGAACAGAACAGAACAGAACAGAGCAGAGCAGAACAGGACAGAATAGAAAAGAATAGAGAGTTATTGTTTAAAGGGCACCAAGCTTCAGCATAGGAAAATGCAAAAGTTCTGGAGAAGGATGGTGGTGATGGCTGCCCAACATTGTGAATGAACTTAATGGCAGAATGTACAGTTAAAATGGCAAATCATATGTATATTTTACCACAATTAAAAAAAAAGAAAGTAGGTCCTTGGAAAAAGACAGCAGTGGGATTTTAAGCTATCTTATCTTGCAATTAGTGTGGTAGATGTAATTAATAAAGTCCTGTCTTTGAACAGTATTGTGCACACTCAAGTAGCCACATAAATCCTTTCTCGGAAGAGCAGAAGGACACCCACATTTCTGTCTGACACTATTACTTTGTTGAACAAATTGATGGGTCTATTCAACATTTCATTGTTTTCAAATCTAACGCAGCACCACTTTGGAGAGCGAATCACCAGTTCTGGACATTGATACTGCAGAAGTTTCGAGAAAAAGCTTGCTTAGCACCCAGAAATACTACGGTGTTATCTAGAGAGGGCTAGTGGGCAACTTAACCCTCCCTCCACTGAATGTTACCTTGGAGAATTCTCCATCATGACATTGAGCTGTTTTACGGGTTAGTAAGTGAGGCTGTCAGCATTAACGTGGACTTGGGTTACTGAGATGGTTTCTAACCTAGTACTACAGTGGAGAACGTACAGTGAAGGGGAGTGAATGTCTTATGTTCTCTGGCTGGCACACTTTCTTTCCTAGTGGACAAGTTACTTAGGGAGACAAATTATAATAAAAATGCAAACAGGCCGGGCGTGGTGGCTCATGCCTGTAATCCTAGCACTTTGGGAGGCCAAGGCGGGTGGACTGCCTAGGCTCAGGAGTTTGAGACCAGCCTGGGCAACACAGTGAAACCCCATCTCTACTAAAATACAAAAAATCAGCTGGGCCGTGGTGGCCTGTGCCTGCAGTCCCAGCTACTTGAGAGGCTGAGACAAGAGAATCGCTTGATCCCTGGAGGCGAAGGTTGCAGTGAGCCGAGACTGTGCCATCGCACTGCAGCCTGGGTGACAGAGTGAGGCTCCAACACACACACACACAAAAGCTGGGTGCAGTGGCTCACACCTGTAATCCTAATACTTTGGGAGGCCAAGGTGGGCGAATCATCTGAGGTCAGAAATTCAAGACCAACCTGACCAACATGGAGAAACCCCAGCTCTATTGAAAATACAAAAAATCAGTTGAGCATGGTGACACATGTCTGTCATCCCAGCTACTTGAGAGGCTGAGGCAGGAAAATCGCTTGAACCCAGAAGGTGGAAGTTGCGGTGAGCCCAGACCACACCATTGTACTCCAGCCTGGGCAATAAGAGGAAAACTCCAACTCAAAAAAAAAGGCAAATATGTTTATATTTATAATGAGAAATGTAATTGACAGGGGACTAAGCATTCACCTCCTTATCCTTGCCCTAAAGCAACGTACACGGAAGAAAAATTTTAATCTCAAGAGCAACCTGAGAACTCAGACTCAGAGCTCACCAGCCTCTTTGGGTGACCACATTCTTCCTCTAGGTACAGGAACACACAGACTAGAGGCTAAAGTACACTTAAATTAACACCTACAATGTGTTAAAACTCTAATTCCTATGGTTCAGCTGTTTTGTATTAGAACATGCATTTCATCCTAACATTTTGATCTTAAAAAAAAAAGAGAGAGAAAAATTATTATATAAGTTCTTTACCTTTACCAGAGGGAAATCTTGTTTCCTGCATCGAACAATCATTCGGGGCTCCAGCAACTGGTATAAACCCTGGAAGAAATAGTCGATACGATTAGTAGAAAATACCAACTATAAAATAAAGCAACAGACCGGCGCTGTGGCTCAGGCCTGGAATCCTAGCACCAAAAGGAGACCAAGGCAGGCAGACTGCCTGAGCCCAGACCAGCCTAGGCAACATGGCAAAACCCCATCTCTACAAAAAATAAGAAAAATCAGCCAGGCATGATGGTGCAGGCCTATAATCCCAGCTACTCAGGAGGCTGAGGCAGGAGAATGGCTTGAACCCAGGAGGTGGAGGGTAAACTGAGATGATGCCACTGCACTCCAGCCTGGGCGACAGAGCAAGACTCTTGTCTCCAAAAATAAAATATAAAATAAAATAAAGCAACAGTAAAATAAGATGTTTCTATACTTCTTTCATTTAGGTTGGAAAAATGTCCCCCCCCCAGTAAGTTCCACTAACAGATGGCATATGCCACATGAGACCATGGAAAGATCTATCTACCCACAGACTAGATAAATGTACAAAAACCTTTGGTGGTAGAAACAAAATTCATACAGACATCTTATCCTACATCAACCAAGCTGAGGACAAATATTACTGTAATTAACGTAAGTAAATAAGGATTCACAGCTTAGCAGTAAACAATCAAAACATATACAGTGTTTGGTCTGAATCCTAAATCTAAAGCAACTATTTTAGTGGCAAAATCAAAATAAGGGAATTTAAAGCTAGCCATTGCAAGCAAATTTGACCCTTATGTCATGTAAGCCTACAGAAATGAGTAGTAGGCCTGGAACCAGTCTTATTCAACCAGACAGCACATAGTTCAGACATGGTCAAGAGTAAAAGGAAAAAAGCAAAAAGAAAAAAAGGGTGAAAGCAAAAAAAAACTATGACGAGAAAGCAGGAAAAATAGAGCTGGTCTCTTAATAGGCACTCTAAATTTTCTCAGAACAGTAGCTATAAACAGTAGATCTGGTCTTTGAGGGTACCTGGAGAACCAGTCCATCCAGCAGCACTTGGTACCTGGTTGAATCTTTTACCACCTTGCTGAGCCTCTGTTTCGCTTCATTTAGTAGGTCCTACAAAGATTAGAAAAGATAAAAGTTATCTACACATCTGGGCAGTCAGCTCAAAACCCACTGTGAGGCTGGTCCTGGCTCATGTCCAGCTGCCCACCTTTATTGCTGGGTTTTCATTCAACACACATTCCCTGAGATCTGAGATAAAGCAGGGGCTGTGCTGGGTACAAGGAAGCATGTAACACCATCTCTGCTCCCAGGGAGTACACGGCCTAGCAGGGAATAGCTCAGGTAACCATCAGTTCAGAAATCAACACAGGTGGCTCTGTGACTTTGAAAAGTAAGCTATTAAAATGGTTATACATGATGATCCCATTTTACTTTTTAAGGAAAAAAACAGGTATCTGGCTATAGATCAGAATACCAACAATCTACCTCTGGAAGGTTAGATTATGAATAATTTCAAGTATTTTTTTTTTGAGATGGAGTTTTGCTCTCGTTGCCTAGGCTGGAGGGCAGTGGTGCGATCTCGGCTCACTGCAACCTCCGCCTCCTGGATTCAAGCGGCTCTCCTGCCGCAGCCCCCTGAGTAACTGGGATTATAGGTGCCTGCCACCATGCCCAGCTAATTTTTGTATTTTTAGTAGAGAGGGGGTTTCGCTATGTTGGCCAAGCTGGTCTTGAACTCCTGACCTCAGGTGATCTGCCTGCCTCAGCCTCCCAAAGTGCTGGGATTGCTGGCGTGAGCCACGGCGCTCGGCTGTTTGTTTTTGAGACAGGGTCTTACTCTGCTGCCCAGGATGCGGTGCAGTGATGCAGTCATGGCTTACTACAGTCTTGACTATCCAGGTTTGAGCTATCCCCCGCTTCAGCCTCCTCAGTAGCTGGGACATGTGTGTACAACTATGCCCAGCTAATCTTTTTTGTTTTTTATAGAGATTGGGTCTCGCTATATTGTCCAGGCTGCTCTTGAACTACTGAGCTCAAGCAATCTTCCCACTTGATGTCCCAAAATGCTGGGATTACAGGAGTGTGCCACTGCATCCAGCCTCAGTGTTCTTCATGTTAGTTTGTATTTTCTTTCTTTCTTTTTTTTTTTTTTTGAGACAAGAGTCTTGCTGGGTCGCCCAAGCTAGAGTACAGTGGCACGATCTTGGCTCATATAACCCCCGCCTCCCAGGTTCATGCGATTTTCTTGCCTCAGCCCCCCAAGTAGCTGCAATTATAGGCACCTGCCACTGTGGCCTGCTAACGTTTATATTTTTAGTAGAGCACCATGCTAGGCCATTAGTTTGTATTTTCTAATCTGTCTCCAAAAAACAATGACTTTTATAATAAAAATAACTAAACTAGGAATATTATCAGGAAACGAATCTCATATGGCTGAGAACACAATGGAAATCATTTGTTAAGTAATAAGGCTTTTAAGGGCTAAAAGAAAACTCAAGTCTTTTAAAGGGCACAGATAATGCCCTGAATTCAACTGCTGGCCACTTAACACTGTTAGGTACATTGAGTTATAGTAAGTATCCCATATAGCTTTTTTTACTTAATAAATATGATCTTGGGAAAGTTCTGTTGTTTGGTATTTTAAGCAGGAGAGAAGCATGCATGCTTGCCAGAAGTGAATCAGGATTTGGGGAAGGAGGGCAGAGAGTGAGGAGAGACCTGTCTGCTGAAAAACCCCTTATTTGGAAGGTCACCAGATCTTCGGCCCTGTGAGAACCACTGATGTCCAGCACATCTGCAGTGAGCTCTCGCTTCACACTCACGCCCAAGAAAGGGCATTCCAGTACAAGCCTCCAAAGTCACAGGGGGTGCTCAGGGGAAGAGCAGACTGGAGGCTTTTCACTGCGCGCCCTTTGCACCAAGTAGATGTATAAACTATTTAAATACTCAGCATCTTGATTACCATGCACCTCACCATTCTCAGATGAGAGAGATCAGATCAGCAGCTGGTTGGAATGGATGCCCACTGTCATGGCACACCTGTGGTGGTGATGGGAGGGGAACTATCACATTTCACAGCAACCCATGCAGACAACTCAATCACTGTAAATACCTTCCTAATATAAATATGACATACAAGTATATAAGTCAATCAGCAAGCGAGAGCTAGGACTCAATCTACAACAGGCTGACTGCAAACTCTTCCCTCCTTCTAATCTACACCCATCTGCTAAGGCCCAAGGGAACGCATCAGCTGGCATGACCTGCCCGCAGCAGCACAAGGCAGCTGCTGCTCACGTCTTCTCTCCCCCAGGCCATCACCTAGTCTTCCCAGTGGGATCTGTCTGAAACTCATTCACACATTTGGACATCTACTAAGTGCAAATATGCCCAGACTGAACAAAAAGTCAGGAGCACTCATGTTAAGATCCAATTTTTTTTTTTTTTTAAAAAAGACTGAGTCTCACTCTGTTGCCCAGGTTGGGATACAGCAGCACGATCTCGGCTCACTGCAACCTCCACCTCCCGGGTTCAAATGATTCTCCTCCCTCAGCCTCCTGAGTAGCTGGAATTACAGGCATGCAACACCATGCCCAGCTAATTTTTGTGTTTTTAGTAGAGATGGGGTTTCATCATGTTACCCAGGCTGGTCTCAAACTCCTGGGCTCAAGTAATCTGCTCACCTCAGCATCATAAAGTGCTAGGATTACAAGCATGAGCCACTGTGCTCGGCCAAGTTCTATTTTTTAAATGTTTTGTGTGTGTGTGTTGTTGTTGTTGTTGTTTTTGATAGAGACGGGGTCTCGCTATGTTGCCCAGGCTAGGCTTAAACTCCTGGACTCAAGTGATCCCCCTGTCTCTGCCTTCCAAAGTGCTGGGATTATAGGCATGAGCCACCATATCCAAGTTAATGGCACAATCTTGGCTCGCTACAACCTCTGCTGACCTGGTTCAAATGATTCTCCTGCCTCAGCCTCCAGAGCAGCTACAGTTACAGGGCCTGCCACCATGCCCAGCTAATTTTGTATTTTTAGTAGAGATGAGGTTTCGCCATTTTGGCCAGACTGGTCTAGAACTCCTGAC
Source organism: Cheracebus regulus (assembly GCA_963574635.1). Classification (NCBI taxonomy): domain Eukaryota; kingdom Metazoa; phylum Chordata; class Mammalia; order Primates; family Pitheciidae; genus Cheracebus; species Cheracebus regulus. The sequence continues at coordinate 25,064 of CAUYQU010030922.1, read as the reverse complement.
CTCATGATCCATCTGCCTTGGCCTCCCAAAGTGCTGGGATTACAGGTGTGAGCCACCGCACTCAGCCTATTATTATTATTATTTTGAGACGGAGTCTAGCTGCATTGCCCTGGCTGGAGTGCATTGGCCTGATCTCAGCTCACTGCAACCTCGCCTCCTGGGTTCAAGGGATTCTCCCACCTCAGCCTCCCAAGTAGGGATTATAGGCCTGCGCCATCTTGCTCGGCTAATTTTTGTATTATTAGTAGAGATGGGGGTTTCACCATGTTGGCCATGCTGGTCTTGAACTCCTGACCTCAGGTGATCCACTCGCCTCAGCCTCACGAAGTGCTGGGATTACAGGCATGAGCCACCATGCCCAGGCATAAAGAAACTTTAAAATACAGTCTTTACTGGGAGGCCTAGGTGGGAGGACTGCTTGAGCCCAGCAGTTTGAGACCGGCCTGGGCAACACAGTGAGACCTCATCTCCATAAAATTAAAAAAAAAAAATCAGGTGAGTGTAGTGAGAGCACCTGTAAACCCAGATACTAGGGAGCTGAGGTGCAAGAATCCCTTTAGCCCAGAAGTCTGAGGCTGTCATGAGCCATGACTGCACCACTGCATTCCAACCTGGACAACTGTGTCCCTAAAGACTCAAGAGAGCACAGCCTTGGCCAGATGTGGTGGCTCATGCCTGTAATCCCAGCACTCTGGGACACCGAGGCGGGTTGATTGCTTGAACCAGGAGCTCTAGGCCAACCTGGGCAATACCCTATCTCTACTAAAAACGAATTTTGTGTTTAGGCTTGGGTCCCATCATCAAAATATCTTATTATGTATATGAAAATATTCCAAAATCAAAAAAATCTGAAATCCAAAAAACTTCTGGTCCCAAGCATTTCAGATAAGGAATATTCACCCTGTCTATAAGACAAAAGTCATCTGGCTAAAGGAACTCTTAGCTCCTCCCCACCAAAAAAAGCCCTCTAACATTTTTCTTCTTTGTGCTGGAATCACCCTATCCACACTGGTCACACAGACAGGGGTAGACAGTCGGAGAATGGACAGAGTTACTCCAGTAAATTAAGTAACACCAACTTATGGAGTACACCACTAGCCATTTGCATAAGTAATCTACTATGGAAAACATGGAAATGAAAATTAAGTTTTTTTTTTTAATATAGAGATGGGGTTTCACCATGTTGGTCAGGCTGGTCTTGAACTCCCGACCTCAGGTGATCCGCCCACCTTGGCCTTCAAAGTGCTTGGATTACAGGCGTGAGCCACCATGCCCGGCTGAAAATTAAGAAGTTTTAAAAGGCTAATCAGTTTAGTCTAGATAAACTAAACTTGCCAGGCGTGGTGGCTCACGCCTGTGATCCCAGCACTTTGGGAGGCCGAGGCTGGTGGATCACAAGGTCAAAGATAGAGATCATCCTGGCCAATATAGTGAAATTCTCTCTCCACTAAAAATACAAATTTCAGCTGGGCATGGTGGCCCGTGCCTATAGTCCCAGCTACTCGGGAGGCTGAGGCAGGAGAATCGCTTGAACCTAGGAGGCAGAGGTTGCAGTGAGCCAAGATTGTGCCACTGCACTCCAGCCTGGAAACAGAGCAAGACTCTGTCTTGAAAAAATAAGTCAATACAAGGCCAGGCACGGTGGCTCATGCCTGTAATCCCACCACTTTGTGAGGCCAAGGCAGGCAGACCACCTGAGGTCTGGAGTTCGAGACCAGCCTAACCAACATGAAGAAATTCCGTCTCTACTAAAAATACAAAATTAGGCCGGGCGTGGTGGCTCACGCCTGTAATCCTAGCACTTTTGGGAGGCCAAGGTGGGTGGATCACCTGAGATAAGGAGTTCAAGACCAGCCTGGCCATCTTATAAAAATAAAATAAAATAAAATAAATAAAAATACAAAATTAGCTGGGTGTTGTGGTGCTGCCTGTAATCCCAGCTGCTTGGTAGGCTGAGGCAGGAGAATCGCTTGAACCCGGGAGGTGGAGGCTGCGGTGAGCTGAGATCATGCCATGGCATTCCAGCCTGGGCAACGAGAGCAAAACTCTGTCTCATAAAATAAGTAAATACATTAAACAAACAAACAAACAAACAAAAAACCCTAAACTCTAGCTAAGGAGGCTAGAACCTAATTGCTATAAACTATATTGTCCCTTGTCTGAGGCATGCCCATCCATTATGTCACCACAGGGGAGAAAGGTAAATTACGATCAATAATTACGATCAGTGTGATAAGTTACTAACATCCCTGTGACACCCTCTGCTGTGTTTCTAACCTCAAATAACTTTCTGGTTATAATCTGGCTCCTCATGTAGCTTTTCCATGCCAAGTTGTGTCTCTCACTATAAATTACTGCAGTTCACATGTGAGCTTATTTGTATTTTATGAGTTTGGAAGGGAAAATCTGCCCAGCTGTACATAACTGCCTCTGAGGATTCTGAAAATACTAGAGGTTAGCTCCTCAAAGGCAGGAAACCAAAACCTGATTACAATGTCAACATCAAAACCATATCTCCCTGGCCCTGCCTAGTCTGAGGAGTCAGTGGGCCTCCCTCCAAGACACTTATTTCTATTTCATCTCTAACCACAGCAACAGAAATCTCTACTTCAGTACCAATGTCTCAGAATTTAAATGTTAGTGGTTATTTATTCTCCTTTAAAAAAGAAAACTTATGAGTAAGTTTTGAGGTTTGGGGAAATGATCATAAAGAACCATCATTCCAACACTCAATTTGTGTTAGACGTTATACTAGTCACTTTACCCAGGTTATCTAATTTTTTTCTAAACAGGCTTCAGGTAGATGTGTGTGTTTTTTTTTGTTGTTGTTTTTTTTTTTTTTTTTTTTTTTTTGAGACAGGGCATTGCGCTGTCACCCAGGCTGAAGTACAGTGGCGCAATCGAAGCTCATTCCTCTCACCTCTGCTTCCAGAGGAGCTAGGACACCACCACACCTGCCTAATTTTTTTTCTAAATTTAGTCAACGTCTTACTATGTTGTTTTAAGTAAGCCACGGTCTTACTATGTTGCCCAGGCTGGTCTTGAAAGCCGGGGCTCAAACTATCCTCCTGCCTCAGCCTCCCAAAGTGTGGGGATTATACACGTGAGGGATAGGTACCTGGCCTTCTCCTGTTTCTTAATAGAAAAGGAAGGGTTCAAAGGAGTCAAATGGGGTTTAAAAATCTGCCCACTGAACAGCTGGGAATGGTAAAAATGGAAATTAAACCTCAAAAGAATTCCAAAGCGTGCACTCTTAATCCTGGAAAACACCTGGGCAGGCAAGGGAAAAGGATCAATACAGAAAAATATCTATAAAGGATTATGCAACTTAGACCAAAGCAGCAAAGAGCTTGCCTATTTTCATTTTTGCCCCAGTTCTGTATTTTCCCCCTTCCTTCCATCTTTTGTCAATATCCTTTTCTAAATGCTGACAACTTCCCTTCCTTTCACAACTTCTTCTATGGATAAAACTAGAAGTAATATGTTTTCAAATAGCGAAATCCATTCAGAGCATGTGTGTGTGCTTATGAACACTTAATTCTGTTGATTCTACCATTTCACAGTCTGTTTCCTTAGCCCTCCACATCTCTTATTTACAGGGTTCAATGAAGGCAAGAAGTTAAGGCAGTTAAAAAAGAAACAAGTATCTTAGAATAACTGAAATTACATAAACATTTATCTTCTCAAAATTCTCATTGCAAGTCAAAGAAATAAAAGCTCAAGCTGTATGCAGAATTCAAGTTGCATGCAACAGGATTTTTGGATTTGTTCCAAAAGAGATTAAAACACATAGCCCAGCTTGTGAAGAGGTATGCTGCCTTCAGCTCCTCACCTTACATGCACTTCTCCCTTCTCACGCCACCACTATCTGCTTTCTGCCTTCATCAGTCTAATGAAACTGCTGTGGCAAATGTGAGAAATGACATCTTGACTGCCAAATCCAAAGACCACCACACCCTCCCACTGTGATTCTCTCCAGTACCAAACCTTGTATTAGAGATCATGTGCTCAAGTTCGCTGTTCCCGTGGCTTCTCTGTATTCTCCAACATAACGGCTTTCCACGTTTCCTTAGCAATTTATTTTCTGTCTATTAAATCTGATGCTTCTCAGTTTATCTAGCCTGCTTCTCTTCTAATTTTCCATCCAAAACCATAGGGCTCTCATCTGTGTCCACAGCTCCAGCAGGGACTTCTGTGTTGTCTCCATATATGCTCCTCTTCTCTCCTAACAGTCTCTAGATCTTCACCTGGAATCCTAAGGCAATTCAAACGCAATGATTTTTTTCACCATTCCTTACCTGTTCTTCCTGTATTTCTGATCTTCATCCATCTACTAGCTGCCAAGACCATAAACTCTTAAGTCATTCTTGACTCCTCTGCATTTGCTCATCACAATTCTAAGTCATCAAGTCCTACAGACCCTACCTTTTTAGGATCTCTCTTCTCTTTCTGCTGCTGCCACCTGCCACCATGGTTTAGGCCTTTTTTTTTTTGGAGACAGAGTTTCCCTCTTGTTGCCGAGCCTGGAGTGCAATGGCATGATCTCAGCTCACCACAACCTACGCCTCCTAGGTTCAAGCGATTCTCCTGCCTCAGCCTTCCAAGTAGCTGGGATTACAGGCTCATGCCACCATGCCCAACTAATGTTTTGTATTTTTAGTAGAGACAGAGTTTCTCCACATTGATCAAGCTGGTCTCGAACTCCCCCGACCTCCTTGGTCCGTGTCCACCCACCTTGGCCTCCCAAAGTGCTGTGATTACAGGCATGAGCCACCTCGCCAAGGCTGGTTTAGGCCTTTCTACTTCTTGACCTGGAAGGTAAGCCACACCCTCCTTTCTATTCCACATGGTCATCAGGGGTCTTTCTCTAACACAAATGCAACCATGAAAACACTATTTCTCAAAGTGTGGTTCTCTGACTACCTGCACCAAGGTTACCCTGAAATGCTTGTTAAATGCTGATTCCTGATTAGAATATAAAAGTCTCAGCCGGCCTGTAATCCCACTTAGGGAGGCTGAGGCAGGTGGATCGCCTGAGGTCAGGAGTTTGAGACCAGCCTGACCAACATGGTGAAAATTTTTGTATTTTTGTACCAAAAATACAAAAATTAGCAGGGCATGGTGGCTGGCACCTGTGGTCCTACCTACTTGGGAGGGAGGCTGAGGCACGGGAATTGCTTAAACCTGGGAGGTGGAGGTTGCAGTGAGCCGAGATTGCGCCACTGCACTCCAACCTGGGCAACAGAGTGAGACTTTGTCTCCAAAAAAAAAAAAAAAAAGCCTCTGGAAATGGGAATGAATATCTGCATTTTAACAAGGTGCCCTAGGTGATTTTTAAGTTTGAGAATTAGCCAAAAGGGTAAAGTCCACATTCTTTAGCAGACATTCAAGGCCCTTCTAATTAGATCCTGACATGTGGCCTGATCTCTGCCCACTATCCACTCTGCCAGACTACTTTCCTTTCCAGCACATGTCAAATTCAGGTCTCAGTTTTTCACTCATACTGCTCTCTCCATTCTGTCTCCTGTCTCATGACTAATTCTTCAAGATCATGCTCAAACAGTTGTGGAGATATATTATCTTGTCCAGGTCTTGTTAAACTGCAGAGTCCTCATAGAGGGCCTACTACGATACAGGACACATGGGATAAATGTACTGTTAAATTCAAATAGCTGGCTGGGTGCGGTGGCTCACGCCTGTAATCCCAGCACTTTGGGAGTCCAAGGTGGGTGGATCACGAGGTCAGGAGATCAAGACCATCCTGGCCAACATGGTGAAACCCAGTCTCTACTAAAAACACACAAAAAATTAGCTGGACATGCTGGCACATGCCTGTAGTCCCAGCTACTTGGGAGGCTGAGGCAGGAAAAATGCTTGAACCCAGGAGGCAGACACTGCAGTGAGCCGAAATCACACCACTGCACTATAGCCTGGGCAACAGTGTGAGACTCCATCTCAAAAAAAAAAAAAAATTCCAACAGCTTACTGCCTCAAGGGAACTCAGCTAAGTTACAATGTGAAAATAGAAGAGTGACAACTGAGAGATAAAATGAGTACCAAAACCAGAATTTTATTTGCAACAATTTTAAAGTCAGCAGACAAACTGAGAGAGCGACTAAATCCAGAGAAAACGTGGTATAAACTGAATGACTGCTCTGTTTCAAGGTCATAAGAGAATTATTTTTTTCTAGGCTATTTTTTTTTTAATTCTTTTTATTTTAGAGACAGGGTCTCCCTGTGTCACTGCTGGAGTGCAGTGACATAATCACAGCTCCCTGGAGCCTCAAACTCTTGGGACTCCATTGATTCTCTCATCTCAGCCTCCAGAGTAGCTGGGATCACAGGCATGCGCTACCACACCTTGCTAATTTTTAAAAAAATTTTGTACAGACAGGGTCTCCCTATGTTTATCAGACTGGTTGGTCTCAAACTCCTGGCCTCAAACCATACTCCCACCTTGGCCTCATAAAGTGCTGTGACTATAGGCATGAGCCATGGCACCTGGCTAGCCCACCTCTTAAAGAAAATGATAAATAGGCCGGGCGCTGTGGCTCACGCCTGTAATCCTAGCACTTTGGGAGGCCAAGGTGGGTGGATCACCTGAGGTCAGGAGTTCAAGACCAGCCTGGCCATCATGGTGAAACCCCATGTTTGGGAAAAAAAAAAAAAGATAAATAAATTTTAGAAAACTATCCTAAATTGAAATTGAAACATATTCATTCCATACCACTGCACTTTCTTTTTTTTCCTTTTTGAGATGGAGTCTCGCTCTGTCACCCAGGCTGGCATGCAGTGGAGTGCAGTGGTGGAATCTCAGCTCACTGGCAACCTCCACCTCCCAGGTTCAAGTGATTCTCCTGCCCCAGCCTCTTGAGTAGCTGGGACTACAGGCGTGTGCCACTATGCCCAGGTAATTCTTTTGTATTTTTAGTAGAGACAAGGTTTTACCATGTTGGCCAGGCTGGTCTCAAACTCCTGACTTCAAGTGATCCATCCACCTGGCCTCCCAAAGTGCTGGGATTAAAGGCGTGGGCCACTGCGCCCATCCTGAACTTTCTTTTCATATCCTCCACCTCAAAATTTGAAAACCACTGTGTATCATGACTGATGTTACTAAAATGTAAAAAAACTGTATGAATATTCCAGAAAGAAGGGGGAAAAGCTGCAACGCACTGATATTCAAGTATTTGATATGAATGAATGATCTGAATTTTCGGTGTCAAATTTTCTTATATGTGCCACTTCAAATTTTCCTCCTGAGGCCGGGCATGGTGGCTCCTATCTGTAATCCCAGCTACATAGGAAGCGGACGTGGGAAGGACTGCTTGAGCCCAGGAGTTTGTGAGCTATGATTGCACGACTGCATTCCAGCCTGGGCAACAGAGCCAGACCTTGTCTCTTAAAAAAAAAAAAAATTCCTTCTAAAAGCCAATCAGTAATTATTTATATATTTTAATAGATTTAAGGCAGCTTATAGACGTATAGCTAATGAAAATGTTAAATACATTTGTTAAAAAGTACATCAGAAAAAATAACAAATAAAATGGCCTGGCGTGGTAGCTCACACCTGTAATCCCAGCACTTTGGGAGGCCAAGGTGGGTGGATCATGAGGTCAAGAGTTCGAGACCAGCCTGGCCAACATAGCAAAACCCTATCTCTACTAAAAATACAGAAACAGCCGGGCATGGTGGCACACGCCTGTAATCCCAGCTACTCAGGAGGCTGAGACAGGAGAATTGCTTGAACCTGGGAGGTGGGGGTTGCAGTGAGCTGAAATCACACCACTGCACTTCAGCCTGGGTGACAGAATGAGACTCCGCCTCAAAAAAAAAAAAACCAATTAACTAATAAAATATAAACAAGTGATTAAAAAATCAGAGCAAAGAGAAAACAAGGGCAAGAAATAAGTTAAAATTAGAAGTAAAGTCAAATCCACTAAACCTATGGGTTGTTTACATCCAGTTATGAAAAGGTCAGTGTACCATCTAGAACAGGGCAGCATCAGAGACTGTATCATCAAAACCATTTCTCTGATGTTAGGTGATTTTTCTCAGAATCCTTTCCACTATTATCAACCTTCAAAAAGGCAGCATAAAAAAAACAAACCAATTAAAAAACCTAATTCCAAAGCCTATTCACTGGCTAAGATCATAACCTTTTGCTATAACCTTGTGTTATAGCTCTTGCTACTTATATGTAGGAATGCTGCCAAGACATTAACATTACATGCCTCTAAACTTTTTTGAATGGTACAAATAATGATATATATGCAGATGTCACAGTTGTCATTTTTTACTTTGGGCCTAAATAATGAAAAGACTATAATCAATTGGCTTCCCGGGCATTGGCACCAATAAGCTAAGAAAACTACACAGGCCTATTATGAGAAGGAAGGGTTATCACTGACGGAGACGGAGATGGGGCTGGAGAATGGGAACTAATATGTCTTAGATATGATATGCCAAATGTCAGATGCCAGAGGACTTAAATGCGTTTTCTCATTCAATTCTCGTAAGTCCTCTAAACCAAACATCATAATGAATATAACATATATAATGAATACAAGAGAAAACTGAGGGTCAGAAATAGTAATTTAGACAAACGAACATGGTAGACTTGACATTTAAACTCACAGCTGATTGGCTCTTAAGCCACAAGGCCTTCTATAACAAACTACCTTCCCTAAGACATACTATTATTCTAAAAGCCGCTTCTAAGTTAGTTCAATCAATCCAAGTTGCTAAAGAAATTTGAATCCCTGGAAGGAAATCAACTCCTGATTACAGACACTTTAGAGAAGACACTGAAATAATCACTGTTCTGAGCTAGTAACATTTTACAGTCAACATTTCCCCAGGAAACTCTTTACTCTTCCTTTTGCATTTTAAAGGGGTGAGCTAATCTCATGTGGCAAGATAAATCAGCAACAGATTTTCTATTTTCCCACATTCCTGGAGTCTAAAAGTAGATAAAGCACATAAATTTGGGGCAACTTTTACTATTTGAAGTAATATGGGAGTTATGTTAGTAAGACATCTCTGTAGTGTCCTAAATATCAGTCCTTCACACTTGACATCCTCACCGACACTTCCATATGGCGGTTTCTTGGCCCCTCAAACATGTCCAAAAGTCAAGTCTACCCAAGGATGCCAAACAAACAGAAAAAAGATCTAGTTATTTTTCTTAACAAAACATTTCAGCAATTTCCCATTTTTGTTAATGGACCCACCATTCTCCTAGTTATCCACACCCGATACTCAGAATTTAGTGATGGACTTGGAGGAAAGGTGGAGTCAATCAGTAGTCAACATCTGACAAGTCTTCCCGTAAAATGCATCAACACTAACACCCCTATTCAGTTCTCACGGTCACCATACTAGATCAATCTAATAAGAACTGACAACTTGCAATATTGGTTTCTGCTTCTTTCTCATCTCATCTAAGAAAACAGTATGTCTTCCATCTATTTAAGTTTTATATTTTTAGTTTTATAGTTTTTTTCATATAGGACTTACTTCTAGTAATTTAATAATTTCAGTAGCTATTATAGAGAGATCTATTTTTTATTTTACTTGCAAATTGGTTATTGTCGGCATACAGGAAAACTATTCATTTCCTATTGTGTTTATAGACAGTCACATTTCTGGATTAGTTATAGGATCTTATGCTTTTTGAACCTTATGTTTTCTGGTTGAATAACCACATCTGCAAAGATGGCAATTTTGTTTCTTCTATCTCAATATTTAGGTAAGTCATTTCTCCATCTCATAAGGAATCTAGGGCCTCCACAGTCATAATGAGTAACAGTGGAAACGGCAGGCATCCCTGTTTGGTTTATGAATATACTCCAAATATTTCTACACTTTCTCAATGAAGTGGTACGCTTCTGAAAGTTTCTGCCCTCTTCCTTGGAGGATTATAATACTTTCCATAAGGTTTCCTTTCTAGCCTCTTCCCTGTTAAATTCAGCCTGCACGCTTATATGATGAGACTTATTTATGATGTTCTCCACAAAACAATACAAAAATATCCATGGCTTTCCATTGAAAACAGGTGAGGCTCTTTAGTCTCACACTCATGGCCTCTGTATTAGCCTCACTGATCCCTGCACCCTCATGTACAGTGCAGTACACCCATAGTGTGTGCTGTAAGCCGGGAGGGTCTTACATGCTCTTTAGATCAGAAGGTCCTTGAATACAGGGCTTGACTCTTATTCATTCTTGTATTTATTATAATACCTAGTATAATAAATTATTGAATACATGTTTTCTCTCTAAAAATTAGTCCATCAACTCTTTAATTAATGGTAACCAGTAATCTACAACAGGCAAATGAATAAACATGTTATAATTTTACAACTAATAGGGGCTAATTACTCACTGTGATAAGGTCATCTCTTGCTCTGAGAACTTTGAGCCTTGCTTGATTCATCAAATTGGACATCTGACTGCAAAATGGTATTGAAAGACAGCATCAGTAACAACTTAAAACTGTAGAGAGATGGGTGAGGAAGGTCAGGTCCAGGAACTCTAACTTCTTGCCACTCAAGAAACGTCCTCCCTTTCAGAATATGCCTTGCACATGTCTCATCTCAGTGCCTGGCTATTTGGTGAAGTCACCAGGCCTACTGACTCCAAGTCTATGAAAGTGGTGAAACTGTTTAGTGAACAGCCCTTGGCCAAGAAGGAGACTTATAACTGGTATCCAGATCACCACACTTACTCTGGACTCATGCGGACACTCCAACTTCTTGGACTCTACAGAGATGAGCATCAGGATTTCATGGTTGAGCAAAAACGATTAAAGAAGCTTCGTGGAAAGGGGAAACCAAAGAAAGGAGAAGGGAAAAGAACAGCAAAAAAGAAATAGTGTTGGTCCTTCAAGAGGGAAAATTTCTTCCTCAGTGGCAGAGAGAAGAAAGTGCATTTGTCTTTCCACATATCGGAGGAATGTCATCTTCCTTAATGAAGGTTATTTGGAGGAACACAGTCATCTCCTTGTTGAAATCTCATCTGGTTAAATTGTGGCTAGTTTCTTGAACACATTCTAACTGCAAGATTATTTTGGCCTTGGCTGGGTAATGTAAGGTTTACCTAGTTCTCTAACAAAAGGAATACATTAAAAAAAAAAAAACGGTAGAGGAAGAACTTGAACTCCTGGGCTCAAGCAGTCCTCCTGCCTTGGCCTCCCACAGTACTAGGACTACAAGTGTGAGCCACCTTGACCAGCCTGCAGTTTAATCTTTGAATAATCCCATGAGGCTTCCATTTTCACAAATGAAGAAAGAGAAGTTAAACAACTTGTCCAAGGTCATATTAGTAGCAGGTGGTCGAGTTAAGCCCTGAATCTATATATGGCTGACTCCAAGGCACCTGCTCTGTCTTCATCTCATGACTTCTGAAAATGTCCTTAGCTTAATACTGCAACCAGGATCGACTTACATTTTCTTCTGCTGCTCAATCTGTTTCTCTTTCTTCTCATAATACTCCATAATCTTTAGTCTTTGGGTTTGCACAAGCCGACCTTTCTCTATGTTGAACTCTTCCTCTGCCTATAGGGGAATTAGTCAATATTAATTAGTTACATTAAATTTTGATGGAACAGTTTTATTTTAAGTAGCTGGTGACCTGGGGTATTTGCTTATGAACACTTATTCCATATATAAAACAAAATTTACTGTGACTCATTTTCAAGGATTCCAATTTATTCAAAAGGAAAGAACAGCAATTTACATTATAAATGATGTACCAGGTAACTAAAAATTTCATCAAGGATAACAGTAACCAGCAAGTTATTAAAGAATATAATTGGCCAGGCGCGGTGACTCACACCTGTAATCTCAGCACTTTGGGTGGGCGGATCATGAGGTCAAGAGATGGAGACCATCCTGGCCAACATGGCGAAACCCTATCTCTGCTAAAAATACAAAAATTAGCTGGGCGTGGTGGTGAATGACTGTAGTCCCAGCTACTCGGGAGGCTGAGGCAGGAGAATTGCTTGAACCTGGAAGGTAGAGACTGCAGTGAGTTGAGATCACGTCACTGCACTCTAGCCTGGCAACAGAGCAAGACACCATTGGAAAAAAAAAAAAAAAAAAGGAATGTGATTAGGTAGAATATTCTGTTCATGAAAAAAATTACTAAGTATTCTAAATTTTCCATTTCCTTACTAGGGGCCAATACAAATAACAAAGAACTTGAAAGTTTAGAAGATCCAGCTTACTGCCGACAAAATTTGGCTGAGTAACCCTCAGGCTTAGTGTCCTCTCTTGTAAAACGAAGTTAAAAAAATAAAAGTTTGACAGACCGGGTGTGATGGCTCATGCCTGTAATCCCAGCACTTTGGGAGGCCAAGGTGGGCGGATCATGAGGTCAGGAGTTCAAGACCAGCCTGGCCAACATGGTGAAACCCAACCCCCTTCTCTGCTAAAAATACAAAAATTAGCCAGGCGTGGCAGCGAGCACCTGCAGTCCCTGCTACTCGGGAAGCTGAGGCAGAATTGCTTGAACCCAGGAGGCAGAGGTTGCAGCGAGCCAAGATTTCGCCACTGCACTCTAGCCTGGGAGACAGAGCAAAACTCTGTTTAAAAAAAACAAAAAAAAAGTTTTAGGCCAGGTATGGTGGCTCATGTCTGTAATCCCAGCACTTTGGGAGGCCAGGACAGGCGGATCACCTGAGGTCAGGAGTTTGAGACCAGCCTGACCAATATGGAGAAACCCCGTCTCTACTGAAAATACAAAATTAGCTGGGCGTGGTGGCGCATGCCTGTAATCCCAGCTACTTGAGGCTGGGGCAGGTAAATGGTTTGAACCCAGAGGCAGAGGTTGCGGTGAGCTGAGATCACACCATGGCACTCCAACCTGGGCAACAAGAGAGAAACTCTTTCCCCTCATAGGTAAGTGTGGCAGTCTTTTTTTTTTTCCTCTTTTGAGACGGAGTTTCGCTCTTGTTGCCCAGGCTGGAGTGCAATCGCACAAGCTCAGGTCACCACAACCTCCGCCTCCAGGGTTCAAGTGATTCTCCTGCCTCAGCCTCCTCAGTAGCTAGGATTAGAGGCCTGTGACACCACAACCAGCTAATTTTGTATTTTTAGCAGAGACAGGGTTTCTCTATGTTGATATTTTGTTTTATTTACTGATTTTTTTTCTTGAGACAGAGTCTCACTTTGTCTCCCAGGCTGGATGGAGTGCAGGGGTGCCATCTGGGCTCACTGCAACCTCTACCTCGTGTGTTCAAGCAATTCTCCCGCCTCAGCCTCCCAAGTAGCTGGGATTACAGGTGCATCACCATGCCCAACTAATTTTTGTATTTTTAGTAGAGACGGGTTTTCACCATGTTGGCCAGGCTGGTCTTGAATTCCTGACCTCAGGTGATGCCCCCCAGCCTCAGCCTCCCAAAGAGCTGAGATTACACGCATGAGCCACCATGCCCACCCCACACTTTATTTTTTTTGCAATGAGCATAAATTAATGAAAAAGCAAAACAACAAAATACTACAACCTCCTCTAGCCACCCATCACAATTAGCCACAGTTGCTAAATATCTGAATTTTGGTTTCCATGAGAAAATGAATATCCATTACTTTTCTACCCTCTAACATAAAATTTCAGGACACTTACTGGCAATCACAATTAGAAAGGAAAATTTATTTTTTAATGTTAAAGATACAGACATTTCCAATGAGAAATTTATTAAGGTAAAAGTTTAAATAAAAATAATAATAAATAGGGCCGGACATGGTGTTTCACACCTGTAATCCCAGCACTTTGGGAGGCCATGGTGGGTGAATCACCTGAGGTCAGGAGTTTGAGACCAGCCTAACCAACATGGTGAAACCCTGTCTCTACTAAAAATACAAAAATTAGTGAGGCATGGTGGTGCATGCCTGTAATCCCAGCTACTCAGGAGGCTAAGGTAGGAGAATCGCTTGAACTTGGCAGGTGGAGGTTGCAGTGAGCTGACACAGTGCCACTGCACTCCAGCCTGGAGAGTGAAACTCCATCTCAAAAAGAAACAAACGAAAGAAAGAAGGAAAAGAGAGAAAGAGAGAGAAGAGTGAGAGAGAAAGAGAGAAGAAAGAGAGAGGGGAGACATATTTTTATCAGTCCTATGCAATCTGTTGTTAAACAACTTTACTAAGAATAATATTTAGCAAAGCAAAACAATAGGAAACCTTGATAACTTCTTAAAACTAGAAAATGAATCTCACCTTTGCATCTATTTCTTCTGCTTTCTCATTGGCTTCTTGTTCAATGAAAGCCATCATATGCTTAATCTGTAAGGAAAAAACATTTTATTTTTTAATTCAATGAGATGAAAATATATTTTCTGATTCACTGAACAATCAATGACAGGTAGGTGCAGTGGCTCAAACCCATAATCCTACCACTCTAAGGGGGCCAAGGAGGGAGCACCGCTCTAGGCTAGGCGTTGCAGACTAGTCCAGACACCACAGTGATGCCCCATCTCTATTAAAATTAAAAAATCAGCCACTTACTGCATGCATACTGTGCCAGGCCCTGAGTACAAGGACGAACGAGACCATTTCCACTCTCAGGAAACGTAGGATCTAAAATGTGTTCTAGCAAATGGACTAGATACAACATTCAACAACACAGATAAAGAGGACATTTATCCTCCTCTCAAGGGACCTGGAATACAAGGGAGAAGTGCTATGTATCTCCCTCCATTTCAGACCCCTTAGCCAGCACCCTCCCTTTGTCTTCTCCACCTCTAAGCAAGTATGCTGAAGAGCTATCCGTATTTACACTTTCAACTTTCTCATCTGTCTCTTAACACTGCCGTCTGGCATGTACCCTTCTTTGCACTCCACTGACAGTTCTCTCATCAAGTGACAATCTCCTTGCTGCTTGATCTTGGCCTTTTCTTACTTATCTTTCAGGAGCAGTTGATGCGTTGACCAACTTACCCTTAACAATCTTCCCTTTGCTTCCATGACTTCCTCCTTTCTCCTTTGGAGTCTCCTTTGGGGCCGTATCTTTCTACTCTGCCTCCTAAACAGCTCTTTTTGAATATCCCACTCATAGAAATCTAAATTCAAGGCCAGGCACGGTGGCTCATGCCTGTAATCCCAGCACTTTGGGAGGCTGAGGCGGGTGGATCACTGAGGTCAGAAGTTCAAGAGCAGCCTTACCAACATGGTGAAATCTTGTCTCTTTAAAAAAATAAAAAATAAAAAATAAAGAAATCTAAATTCAACACATTCAGTACTGAACTGCTCACCAATCCTCTCCCCACTTCTCACTTTGAGCTCTCTCAGGGATTAGCACCAAGCCTCAACTGTGACTCTGCCTCCTACCTCAGTCCTCACAGCCAACCAAGCACCAAGTCCCATCAATTATCTCCTAATACTTCTTTACCTTGCCCACCTCACTGCATCCCCAAAGCCACTAGCATAGTCCTTGCCATCATCATCTCAGCGGAATGACAACAGCTTCCAAGTTTGTCTTCCTGTCACTATTCTCTTTTTTTTTTTTTTTTTTTTTGAGACAGGGTCTCACTGTGTTGCCCAGGCTAGAGTGCAGTGGTGCAATCTCAGCTCACTGCAACCTCCACCTCCCAGATTCAAGTGATTCTCCTACCTCAGCCTCCTGTGTAGCTGGGATTACAGGTGCGCACCACCATACCTGGTGAATCTTTTGTATTTTTAGTAGAGTTGGGGTTTCACCATGTTGGTCAGGCTGGTCTCGAACTCCTGACCTTATGATCCACCTGTCTCAGCCTCCCAAAGTGTTGGGATCACAGGTGTGAGCCACTGCACCAGCCTATTTCTTTTTTTGGAGATGAAGTCTCACTGTCACCAGGCTGGAGTGCTGTGGTCTGATCGGCCTCCCTAATACCTGGGATTACAGGCGCGCACCACCATGCCCAGCTAATTTTTATATTTTTAGTAGAGATGGGCTTTCACCATGTTGGCCAGGATGGTCTAGAACTGAGTTCAAGTGATCTCTTGACCTTGTGATCCGCCCACCTCGGCCTCCCCAAGTGCTGGGCCAAGCACCAAATCTTAAAGAAAACATATAGGGAGACCAAGGTAGGCAGATCACCTGAGGTCGGGAGTTCAAGACCAGCTTGACTAACATGGTGAAACCCGGTGTCTAATAAAAATAGAAAAAATTAGCTGAGCATGGTGGTGCAAGCCTGTAATCTCAGCTACTCAGGAGGCTGAGACAGGAGAATCACTTGAACCTGGGAGGCAGAGGTTGAGGTGAGCCAAGATCGTGCCATTGCACTCCAGCCTGGGCGACAAGAGTGAAACTCTGTCTCAAAACACAAAACAAAACAAAACACATAGGATGGTTTTAGAAAGGACAGATTTGTTGGGAAATCTCGGAGCCGCCCTCTTTTTTTCTTCTTTTGGTAGCTGAGTTGTTACACACTCAGGGGATTCCAACTTCCATGGCCACCATCGTCTTTCCAACCTACTTTTGAGAAGCCAGTAAGTTACGACGATCAAACCCATTTTACAGATAACACGGTATTCACAAAACCTTGAGTCTTGAAATATTTGGGGCACCTAATCCAGACCTACATGTGTAGAAAATCACTGACCTTCCTTAAAAGATCAGCCTCATAAATTTGGGAGTGTGAGGTGGGGGTCATGGTAACGGTGTCTACTAGTTAAGTCTCACTGAACTTATTCTATCTGGAATTTTAAAAGTAATTTAACTAGCTGGGCGTGGTGGCTCATGCCTATAATCCCAGCACTTTTGGGAGCCCAAGGCAGGCAGATCACAAGGTCAGCAGTTCGAGACCAGCCTCACCAACATGATGAAACCTCATCTTAAAAAAAAAAAAAAAATTAAGCCAGGCGTGGTGGTGGGCACCTATAATCCCAGGTACTCTCAGGAGGCTGAGACAGGAGAATCCTTGAACCCAAGAAGTGGAGGTTGCCATGAGCTGAGATTGCGCCACTGCACTCCAGCCTAGGCAACATAGTGAGACTCTGTCTAAAAAAAAAAAGTTGTTTATCTAAATACAGTAATCAAAACTGGTGTTTATAAATGCTGCAAGTTTGGCCTCTAAAGGTGAACTCTAATTCAAACCTGGATTATACGCCTTTAGCACTCTGCTGAACCCTTGACTACAATATTTGACCAGACCAGTACAGCCTAGAGCAAACTGCACTTATTCTAACCCAAATCAAAAAGCCTATTTACAGTTAACATGATCATATTCTTAAAGAGTTCCAACAATAGATATAGTCAACCCCTTAAGGACATTTAACTCCACCCCTAAGGCAGAAAATTTGACTTTTAAAAAATAGTTTCTTTGACTTGCTCAGTAATAAAGTTTTTCAGAGTCAGGATCCTTTGTAAATTTGATGAAATAAATTACCATACTTCCAAGGCAAAAAAGTAAATATACACAAACATTTTTGTACAGTGGAGAAGTTAGAGAATTCAGGATTTATTAAGCACCTACTATGGGCTTGGTGCGTGGTCTATTTACTGATGAGAATACAGTAAACATAACAATGTCCTCATGGAGCTTTCACGTAGTATGAGGGTTATAGGAAATAGACAAGATTTCTTCTTTCGATTTTACGTAAAGAAAAAATAGGCCAGTCTAATGCTTATAATCCCAGCATTTTGGAGGCCAAGGCCAGTGGATCACCTGAGATTGGGAGTTCAAGACCAGTCTGGACAACATGGCAAAACCCTACCTGTACTAGAAATACAAAACAATTAGCCAGGCGTGGTAGCACACACCTGTAGTCCCAGCTACTGGAGAGCCTGAGACAGGAGAATCACTTGAACCAAGGAGGCAGAGGTTGCAGTGAGCTGAAACCATGCCATTGCACTCCAGCCTGGGCGACAGAGCAAGACTCCGATTCAAAAAAAAAAAAAAAATTGATCTAGATTCCAAGGAACTATTACACTAGTTTTTCCTATGGAAACCTTAGTCTCCAATGTATTATGACAAGGAGGGAAGAAAACGAACAAGAAGGAGAAAATTAGTACTGTGACCACTAAGAGTATATGGAGGGCATTTTACTTTTCCATTGCATCAAACTTTTCTTTTTTTTTTTTTTGAGACAGAGTCTTGCTTTGTCACCATGCTGGAGTGCAGTGGTGTGAGCTTGGCTCACTGCAACTTCCACCTCCCGGGTTCAAGCGATTCACCTACCTCAGCCTCCCAAGTAGTTGGGACTACAGGCGCGTAGCACCACGCCCAGCTAATTTTTGTATTTTTTTTTTTAGTAGAGACGGAGTTTCACCATGTTGGCCAGGATGGTCTCGATCTCGTGACCTGGTGATCCACCTGCGTCAGCCTCCCAAAGTGTTAAGATTACAGGCGTGAGCCACAGCACCCAGCCATAAAACTTTTCTTCTATTGAAAACCAGAAGAAGCAGTGAAAAAGGTTTTTAAAAAACTCCTTATTGTTCTGTAAGAGTATTCTAGTTCTTAAACTTCTCCACAGGCACTATATTTATCATCTCTATTTCCCCTTTGGGATTAGCACGAGAACCATAAAATGAAGAGGAAATAGGGAGGAAGAAATAGGCACTTCTTAGTGCCTATTAGGTTAAGAATAAAATGAAAAGACATTTTCAAAAAATGGAAACATCCAAGAAAAAACATTTTCTTCTTTTTTTGAGACAGAGTTTCGCTCTTGTTGCCCAGGCTGGAATGCAATGGTGTAATCTCAGCTCACTGCAGCTTCCGCCTCCTGGGTTCAAGCAATTCCCCTGCTACAGCCACCCGAGCAGCTGCCATGCGCCACAATGCCCAGCTAATTTTGTATTTTTAGTAGAGACGAAGTTTCTCCATGTTAGTCAGGCTGGTCTGGAACTCCCAACCTCAGGTGATCTGCCCACCTCAGCCTCCCAAAGTGCTGGGGTTACAGCCATGAGCCACCATGAGCCACCACACTCCGGGTGAGAAAATATTTTATTGCTCATCTCAGAAGATTCATAAGACAGTGAGTGTGCTTTAGTAAGAGAATTTTCCGAGCACAGTACTTCAGAAAACAATAGGCTTAGTTCTCTAAACTATGTGCAAATTAAACTGCAACCTTAAACTTCCTTCTCTGGAAAATCCGCAATATGACTACTAAATGCAAGGATTCCAGTTTCAGGATATCTATTGACAGGATAAATGGAAACCACTTTTTCTTATGTTAGTTATAGGCATATAAACTGCTACTCTATTCCCCTGGGAGTCTTTTGCATTATAAAATTCTTAATACCTACAGACCTGAAGGAATGGCACTCAAAAACAAACAAACAAAACTAAGCAAGTTTCCCAGGACTGATTACACACTTTCAAAACTGATGTGGGTTCACAATTTCCATAACAATTTTTCCCCATAAACTCTGATTGATCTTAGTGCCAAACACGGTTAGGCACTGAGGCTCATAAAAAGAGGTCCTGCATTTCACATATTTTTATTTAATTTTATGTTGCAGAGATAGCGTCTTGCTCCGTAGCCTAGGATGGACCACAGTGGGAAGATCATAGCTCACTGCCTCGACCTCCTGGGCTAGAATGGTTCTCCAGCATCACCCTCCTCAGTAGCTAGGAGCAAAAGCGTGCGCCACCACGCCCAGCTAATTATTATTATTATTATTTATTATTTTTTTTGGGGGGGGGGGACGGAGTCTGGCTCTGTTGCCCATGCTGGAGTGCAATGGCGCCATCTCGGCTCACCACGATCTTCACCTCCCGGGTTCAAGAGATTCTCCTGCCTCAACCTCCCTAGTAGCTGGGATTACAGGGATGCGCCACCACGACCCACTAATTTTGCATTTTTAGTAGAGACCGGGTTCCGCCATGTTGATGAGGCTGGTCTCCAATTCCTGACCTCGGGTAATCCAACCGCCTCGGCCTCCTAAAGTGCTGGGATTACAAACATGAGCCACCGCGCCCAGCCCCGGCCTGTATTTCACAAATTTTAACATACACATTAGTGGGAGACCAACCGTTACAACCCATTACGATAGAGGAGACTTCCCCAAAATAAAGATCAACAGTTCAGGCAGAGCACTGTGGCTCACGCCTGTAATCCCAGCTCTTAGGGAGGCAGAGGCGAGAGGCTAGCTGGAGCCCAGGAGTTTGAGACCTGCCTGGGCAATATAGTGAGATCCCGTTCTCCACAAAAAGGAAAAAACAAAAAGACAAAAAAAAAAGAAAAAGAAAAAAGATTAACAGTTTATAAAGACCAGGCGCAGTGGCTCACGCCTGTAATCCCAGCACTTTGTGAGGTCTAGGTGGGCGGAACACCTGAGGTCAGGAGTTCGAGACCAGCCTGGCCAACATGGTGAAACCCCGCCTCTACTAAAAACACAAAAAATACAAAAGTTAGCCGGGCGTGGGGCGCGCGCCTGTAATCCCAGCTTCTAGGGAGGCTGAGGCAGGAGAACTGCTTGTACCCGGAAGGCGGAGGTTGCAGTGAGCCGAGATCATTCCACTGCACTTCAGCCTGGGCGACAGAGCAGGTTGGAAGCAGTTCTCTTTCCTCCGCACGGTTTCTTTCCTATCGTATGCCTTAAGCACTTCCCTCAGGAGAAAAAAAAAGGGAGCAGACTGCCACTTTTTTTTTTTTTTTTTTTTTTTTTTTTTAAGGCGGCGCGCAGGCAACTGGGCAGTGCGCGAGGAGACCCGAACAGAGGTCACAGCGGAGCAGCAGGGCAAATCTCCCTCCTCAGGCCGATCTCTAGGGCCTGGTGACGTGGGGCAAGGGGCCTTCCTGGGGCACCTGGGCGGCTCATGGCCCGCGGCCTCCCCAAGCCGGGCTCCCGCCCACCCCCAGGACCGACGCCGCGGCCTCGCGAGACCCAGCCCAGCCCCTCACCTGCTTTTGCACGTCAGCATCGCTGAGAGCCATGGCGAGAGCAATGTTAGGCCGGTAAGCAACAAGCTCGAGTTTAGGTTTGAAGAGTGAGGTGGGTGGAACGGCAGAGACAGCCCTCACGCAGAGCTCCGCTTCATTTTATAACCGAGCTGCCGGTTCCGGCTGGGTGACCGCGCATTCAGCCACATGACCCTTCTTAGCCAATGGGAAGAGAGCGACGTCCAGGAAGTCCCGCCCAGCCGCGGCTGGTGGGCGCGTGCTCGGTGGGGTCACGCCTGCGGTTTCGTCTACGCAGCTGGCTCGTGACCTGACCTGGGTGTTTTCCTGAACTGGGGTCCTGAGTGGGAGGAAGAAAAGATGAGGAGTTCCTCTATCTGAAATTAGTCGAACTGTTTTGAGGAGTATTGGTTAGGTATATTGGAGGATGCGCCTTTATTGAAACGTTTCTCATAATTACACAGGCTTATGGGTGTAGGGGAGGAAGATCACAGAGGTCCAATGGATTTTTGGCCGGGTGTGGTGGCTCACGCCTCTGATCCTGACACTTTGGGAAACCGAGGCGGGTGTATCGCTTGACCTCGCGTTCGAGACCAGCCTGGACAGCTAGAAACCCAGACTCTACCAAAAGGAAAAAAAAGAAGGGGGGGTAGTAACATAATTTCTGACTGCTTATTCAACCTTGATTCCATGGGTAAAGTAGTATTTGTAGGTTTCTCTAAAGTTACTCTTTTAGCCCAAGGCCTGCACTTAGGGAGTGGGGAGCTATGCATAACTTCCTTATTAGGGTGGAGCAGCTACATAATTTATTTGGAACTTCCCTGAAATAGTCTATATATTTTTCAACAGCCTTCCCAGGTCCCATTTAGAGGAATATTAGGGCAGAACCCCCTCCCCCGACTCATT
Source organism: Cheracebus regulus (assembly GCA_963574635.1). Lineage (NCBI taxonomy): Eukaryota > Metazoa > Chordata > Mammalia > Primates > Pitheciidae > Cheracebus > Cheracebus regulus. The sequence continues at coordinate 3,342 of CAUYQU010030922.1, read as the reverse complement.
TGCTTTTTGTTTGGATTTACCTCAAGCCCCCGTTTTTTTTCTCAAACTCCCAAAGGCAAAAACATTTGAAAATTCCTCTCTTTAGGATAGACTGACTCCTAATAGTAGTATAAGGGGCCAAATCGTACACCCACTTTTTTCTGGCATACGTTTTTTTTTTTTTTCTGGCTTTGATCTGGCTTATGTTTCTAAACCATTTCTCAGCCTATGTAGATCATTTTTATTTTTATTTATTTATTTTTTGAGATGAAGTCTCACTCTGTCACCTAGGCTGGAGTGCAGTGGTGCGATCTCGGCTCACTGCAAGCTCCACCTCCTGGGTTCAAGCAATTCTCCTGCCTCAGCCTCCCTAGTAGCTGGGATTACAGGTATGCGCTACCACACCTGGCTGATTTTTGTATTTTTAGTAGAGGCAGGATTTCATCACGTTGGCCAGGCTGGTCTCAAACTCCTGGCCTCAGGTGGGTCCACCCACGTTGGCATCCCGAAGTACTGGGATTACAGGTGTGAGCCACCATGCCCAGCCATGTGTGATAATCTCCATGATTTTCTTTGAGACCTCATTTCTACAAAAAAAAAAAAAAAAACACAAAAAATTATCCAGCTAATTGGTGTTGGCAGGTGCCTGTAGTCACAGTTACATACATGGGAGGCTGAGGTGGGAGGATCAATCACTTGAGCCAAAGAAGTAGAGGTTGCAGTGAGCCAAGATTGCACCACTGCACTCCAGCCTGGGCAACAGAGTGAGACCCTGTCTAAAACATACACACACACAATGTGCAACCTGGCCTTACTCTACCACTTTTTTTTTCTTTTCTTTTTTTTTTTTTTGAGACAGAATCTCACTCTGTTGCCAGGCTGGAGTGGTGCAGTTGCTCATTCTCGGCTCACTGCAACCTCCCGGGTTCAGGTTATTCTCCTGCCTCAGCCTCCCGAATAGCTGGGACTACAGGCATACACCACCATGCCCAGCTAATTTTTATATTTTTAGTAGAGATGGGGCTTCATCATGTCGGCCAGGATGGTCTCAATCTTTTGACCTTGTGATCCACCCACCTGGGCCTCCCAAAGTGCTGGGATTACAGGCATGAGCCACCGTGCCTGGCTGCAATTTACTTATTTTTATTTTGAGACATTAGAAAATACATAAAAGCACAAAGAATAAATATTCCCATGCCATGTACCACTACCCCAAATCAACGATTAACATTTGTCACATTTACTTCAAGACTTGTTGAAAAATAAATCGTAGACATAGTTACTATCCCCTTTTTCGACACCTACTCCTCCCCCATGTTAGTTCCTCTTTAAAACTCCATTTTTTGCAGTTTTGCTGATTCACCAATGAACAGGCCAGGTCCTGTCTGAAAAGAATGTGGTAAGCTTTACAGAGATAACCTCTGGAGGGAAAAAGTTGTTATGAGTACATGCAAAGATAAGCCAGTTGGTAGTTTTCCAAATCCAATTTTCTCCTACACTCTTAGGTCTTGTGGAGACACTTTAAAACATTTTCAGCGAAGTTGCAAAAAAACTCCACTCCTAGATAAGCCTATTTGTGGCTTCACCAAAATCACTGGCCTAGATTCCTTTCAGGTTAGTCAGAATGAAATTGTTCACATGCTCTCACCTACTCCCAGGCTGGTTTACCAGATACTGAATCAGCTGGTTAAATAAGCGAACTCTAGTTTGCTCAGGAGGACACAGCGGGAAAGACAAGAAGTAAATGTAAATCAGCTGTCTTTAAATGTTGAGCAAATACTTTGAAAAGGAGAAAACAAAGTGTAGCCAAAAATCGTAACTCAGGTGCCTGCACTTTTTGCCCCTTTCCAACTAAATTTCTATGCTGCAGTGATTTAAAACCTAGATGGCGGATGGCATCAAGTCACTCCCCAATTTACAACCCTGTCATGGCTTCCGCTTGCTCCTGAAGCCTTCCATGCTGGCTCTAGTAGATGAGACCACTGGATCTGGCCCTGTGTACCTGCTTGCTCTCATTACCCCTCCTCCCTCTGCACATTACCTCAAAGCTTTACTGGATTCCTTTCTGTTTTTTGAAAACATCAAGTTTTCTGCCTGGGAAGTTCTTTTCTTCCACTTACCCCTTAACTTGTTTTTCATCCTTTAGGTCTCAAAATCTCTTGGGGGAGAGTTTTCCTGGCCACCCTCTCACCTTCTCTATTCCAGCCCCATGTCTGTTTCAGGACGTGCCACCATCTTAAATTATTTTTGCTTTTTTCTGTTTTAATGTTTTTATTTTCTGGTTTTCCAACTAAGATGTTAACTTCGCAAGAGGGACCCACGTCTGATGTCCTCATCATTGCTTTTGCCAACATCCAGCACACTGCCTGGTTAATGGCAGGCATTCAATAAACAACTGATTGGCTAGGCATGGTGGCTGGCACCTGTAATCCCAGCACTTCAGGAGGCTGAGGCAGTTGGATCACTTGAGTTTGAGACCAGCCTGGGCAACATAGTGGGACATTTGCCTCTACAAAAAAATAAATAAATAAATAAATTAGCCAGGCATGCTGGTGCATTGTAGTCATTGCTACTTGGGAGGATGAGGCCAGAGGATTGCGTGAGCCTGGGAAGTCAAGGCTAGAGTAGGCAATGATCACGCCACTATACTCAAGCCTGGGGTAACAGAGTGGAAGTAGACTCTGTCTCAAAAGGAAAAAAAAAAAAAAAAGAGCAAGAAACAACTGATGAATGGAAATAAATGAGTAGAATCTAGCTTAGAGTCCATAACCACATTAGGCTGTAAGCTAGAGATCTGTAACACCTATTAAAATCTGTCCAAGGCCGGGCGCAGTGGCTCACGCCTGTAATCCTAGCACTTTGGGAGGCCGAGGTGGGTGGATCACCTGAGGTCAGGAGTTCAAGACCAGCCTGGCCATCATGGTGAAACCTCATCTTTAAAAATAAATAAATAAATAAATAAATAATAATAAAAAAATAAAAAAATAAAAATCTGTCCAAAACCCCCCAAAACTGACCAGGTGCAGTGGCTCATGCCTATAATCCCAGCACTTCAGGAGGCCAAGGCAGGAGGATTACTTGAGGCCATGAGTTCAAGACCAGTCTGAACAACACAGCAAAATGCTATCTCTACCAAAAAATAAAATAAAATAAAAATAAAAATTAAATAAGACCAGGAGTAGTGATGCATGCCTGTAATTCCTGCACTTTGGGAGGCCAACATGGGCAGATCACAAGGTCAAGAGATTGAGACCATCCTGGCCGACATGGTGAAACCCCATCTCTACTAAAAATACAAAAATTAGCTGGGTGTGGTGGCACGTGCCTGTAGTCCCAGCTACCCAGGAGGCTAAGGCAGGATAA
>CAUYQU010030919.1:0-20668 GCA_963574635.1 Cheracebus regulus | reverse complement strand
ATTGATGGGCATTTGAGTTGGTTCCACAATTTTGCAATTAGAAATCATGCTGTTATAAACATGCATGTGCACATATCTCTTTCAAATAATGACGTCTTTTCCTCTGAGTAGATATGCAGTAGTGGGATTGTTGGATCAAATGATAGTTCTACTTTTAGTTCTTTAAGGAATCTCCACACTGTTTTCCACAGTGGCTGTACTAGTTTACATTCCCACCAGCAGTGTAGAAGTGTTCCCTGATCACCTCATCCATGCCAACATCTACTGTTTTTTGATTATTTGATTATGGCCATTCTTGCAGGAGTGGGATGGTATCACATTGTGGTTTTGATTTGTGTTTCCCTGATCATTAGTGATGTTAAGAGTTTTTTCATGTTTGTAGGCCATTTGTATATCTTCTTTTGAGAATTTTCATATCCTTAGCTCACTTTTTGATGGGATTGCTTGTTTTTTTCCTACTGATTTGTTTGAATTTGTTGTAAGTTCTGATTTTCTCCCACTCTGTGAGTTGTCTGTTTGCTAACTGTTCCTTTTGCCATGCGAAAGCTCTTCAGTTTAATTAGGTCTCAGCTATTTGTCTTTGTTTTTATTTTTGTACAACTGGCAGCACAGTAGGTTGTTTACACCAGCATCACCACAAACACGTGAATAATGCGTTGTGCTTTGCTGTTAGAACAGGTAGAGTGTCACTAGGTGATAAGAATGTTTTAATTTTATTATAATCTTATGAGTCTACCATCATACATGTGGTTTGTCATTGGCTGAAATGTTATTCAGTGCATGACTATACTATGATGTAAAATTAACAATACTTAAATATTGTGATATAAAGTCCATATATCTTATGTTATATGGTAAGGGAATAAGAGGAAAAAAGAGAGAGACATACACACAAATGGATTCACAGCAACACGTGGAAGAAATGCATGACAATTACAGTCCTCATTCTTTAACTTGTCACAGGGTCATAGCTGGTATTTATAACTCTATATTCCCCTTGTGTTCAGCAAGCACTTCAGCTGGCTGTGCTTCTTTACCTGGTAGAGTGACCCAAATCCTCATTCCTGAAGGGTCTGGCCATTAGCAACCCTGTCTGGACTGGGATTTCCATTGACCTAATCACAGGGCATGATAATGCTAAGAGATACCCTCAGGGGTCTCGTGTATTCCAGGCACCTTCTTCCTTACCTCAGTTGTGGAGCAGTGGTCCAGTGTCCCCTTGGGAGTCAGGAGCAGTCGCTCTGCCAGCATTGTAACTCCTGTAACTCCCTTTTTTGCCTGTTGATTCAGAGGCATAAGGAGCCCAAAGTGTCTGGGTGGCAGTCTTAACTTCCAGTTCAATGGAATCGTGTGTCTCCTGGTGGAAGAATTCTTCCCTCTGGAAATAAGATCTCTAAGCCAGCAGAGCATAAAATCATGGGAATGGGAGGCAAAAATTTTTCCAGTGAGTCACCAGGAATGACAGTGAGTAGTGCCACTCCCATTTCTACCTCTTGATTTATGGACTCATAAATCCTGGTGTAAGAGGTGGGAAAAACCAAAGGCATTTGCTACTCTCACACTCAACAAAGAACACTTCTGTGACCAGATGTGTGGGTTTTTTCCTCTCAGTGCAATTCTTCAACTCTCTGGATATGAGTTAGGTGTCCTATAATTCAATAAATTCTGACTCAGCCTACATGGAGTTAGAGTCAAATTGAGGGCTCAATCTCACAAGCCTGTACCTCCTTTAGATGACAATTACAAGTAGTAGGTTGTCACCTATAACCTATACTTGTGACTAACAAGCTATAAGTTGGGGTTTCTACCACCCCCTTCTCGGGTTTGCTTAATTTGCTAGGAAGGCTCACAGAATTTAGGGAAACATGCTTAACAGTTGGTCATGTTAATAAAGGATTTGTAAAAGGATACAGATGAAAGCCAGGTGAACAGACACATAGCATGAGATCTGGAAGGATCCTCAGCTCCTGAAGGTCCAGGAGCTTCTGTCCTTGTAGATTTGGGGTGCACACCCATGTGGATGTTAGGCAACCTGGAAGCTGTCAGAACTCCAAAGTTTAGGGATTTTTGTGGGGCTCTATCATGTAGGCATGACCAATTATTAACATCAGTTCCAGCCCCTCTTCCTTCTCTGGAGAACAGAGGGATGAGGCTAAAAGTTCCAAGCTTCTAATCATGGCTTGGTCTTCCAGGGCAGCAGCCCCCATCCAAGAGCCCCACCAAGAGTCACCTCATTTGAACAAAGGATGCTCCAGTTACTCCTATTGATCCATATTCTTGACATGTAGCTCCTAAATACCTCCTATATCTCAACTTAGAGGTATTAAGGAGCTCTGTTTCAGGAATGGGGATCGAAGATCAAATACAAAATATCCTCCTAGCATCCCTATCTGCAAGGTTTTAGAAGATCCATGTGTATATGTCTTTTTCTGTCTTTTCTTTTCTTTTTTTTTTTTTTTGAGACAGGATCTCCTCTGTCACCCAGGCTACAGTACAGTCATACAATTATGGTTCATTGAAGCCTTGCTCTCCTGGGCTCAACCTATCTTCTCGCCTCAGCCTCCCAAGTAGTTGGGACTACAGGCACATGCCACCATGCCTGGCTAATATTTTTATTCTTTTGTAGAGTGGGAGGTCTCACCATGTTGCCCAGGCCGACCTCAAATTCTTGAACTGAAGTGATCCTCCTGCCTTGGCCTCCAAAACTGCTGGGCTTACATGCACGAGCCACTGTGCCTGGCCTATATTTCTTATTTCACATCTGGCTTTAGAAAAAACAGCATCATGTATTATATTTGATGCGGATTCACCAACCTTCCCAGTTTGCCTGCACTGAAGGGTTTCCCAGGACACGAACATTTCTGTGCTAAAACTAGGACAGTTCCACACAAACTGGAGTGAAGGAGCTCATTTAAAATTTGACTAGAGACAAACTGGAGGTGGCTCAGGATTTCGATGAACAACCATGCCTTGGTACAGACTGTCAGGTGCGTCGCTGACATAGAGCCCACCAGGTAGGCTTTGTGTGGTCAACAAAGCCATTTATTTCGTGCTTGGGTGCAAGTGGGCCAAGTCTGAAAAAGGAGTTAGGCAAAGGGGGTAGGAAAGGGGTCTGGTTAGGGGACTGTAGGCTGGGGCAAATCATCAGTTAAAGGTGGTCATCTATCTTGGCGAGGGGAAGGGCGTTACGGGATGCATGATTACAAGGGTAGGGGTTGGTAATTTATCTTGGGGAGGGGAAGGACGTTACGGGATGCATGATTACAGGGGTAGGGGTCATTTATTACAAACAAGAATGATCATAAGGGTGGGAGTATCAGTTGCCAGCAGAGGGGAGGATGTGGTAAATTACATAAAGTGGTGGGGGTCTTGAGAGACCCAATGTCCAGGGGGCCATTTTCACAAGGCTGAGCAGGAACAATGGCTGCAGGTTGCAGGAGGTGAGCAATTAGTTGAGGCAGGAACAAGTTGTTTCACTTTTTTCCGCAGCCACCTGGTTACTTGTGGTTACTTCAGACTTGACTACTGGGCACCATCCAGAGGTGTATGTGAAGGTTACCAAGGCTATAATGGCCAGGCTTGGACTTGGAGACCTAACGTTACTTCTCCCATTGGTCTCTAATAACCAAGTGTAGTTGCTGTTGTCCTTTTAAAAATGTTATTTTATTTTTTTAAAAAAGAGCTAATATATGATACAAAGTTAAAATGTCTTAAAGGGATATATCCATACGAAAGTCTTTCTCCACTCTTGGCTTCCATCAGTTTTTTTCTTTGGACGGAAACTGTGACCAGTTTCTCTGCATATCTTTTCAAAGATATTTTATGCATGTTTAAGTATATAAATATACTATTTAAAATACACACATGGTTGCATATACTATAGACAGTGTTCTTGCTTTTTTCTCTTAACAGTGTGTCTTTGAGGTTGTTCAACAATAGGTAATAAAGAGCTGCCATTTTTCTTGGTGGTTTTATAGTATTCATTTGCCAGATTTACTGTCATTTATAAATTTAGCAAGCCACCTCCTAACAGACTTTGAGTTTGCCTCTAATTCAGTGTTATTATTAATATAAATGATGCTGTAATGGATCTTTGAGCATCTGAGTCAAAGGGAGTGTGCATTTAAATCTGTGAGATTTAATGTCAGATTGCAGCCCGTAGAGGCTGTAGCAACTTACAGTCCTACTGGCTGTATAGAAAAGCACCTGGATCCCCACAGTCTCAGTGGATATACACACCCTCTAATTCAGCCAAGGTCAAGGTTTGGTTGAGCAAATCCTTCTTTTTGTTAGTACATCAGATCTTCCATTTTACTTCCTCACTGGTGTCTACCAAGGGAAAAACGAATCCTCTAGCCAAAGCCATTTCCTGCCTTTAGGCTGCCTTTGCTGAGTCAGCTCATTAGCCTTAATTGTCTTCAAAATGATCCTCAGCTGTGTCATTCTTTCAAGACCTGCAGAGTTATGGGAAATGCTGTCAAAGCCAGGGGTGTGTCTGTAGGGATAGACTGAGGTCTGTGCAACCAGTAGCCAGTGTTGACAACTGGAGAATAATTCAGCATTTTGGGGGTCTGAAAATAGGTCAAATTCACAGACAGTGAGGAGTTAGAGAGCTTCATGCCAGGGACACACTAGAATTTAGACTTCATCCTTTTAAATATCCACAGTGACAGTACTTGGGAGTGCACAGGGTGTCTTTGTGGGGCAGTGAGATTGCCTGATCCCAATCTCCACCATCTCCAAATATTTTGTTTCCATGGAGAAGGAGATGTGACTCTCTCTCTCTCCCAGTCTCCTCCATCCACTTGTGTGCTGGAGTCACAAAGCATACAACAGATAAGTTTTTAGGAATTTTCTGAGCTGTTTGTTAAATATAGCCATTATTAAAAATTAGATAAATTTACAATTAAATATATTTATTACAAACCAAGGTCATAGATATTCAAAACACATTCCTGCCTAATTATTTCCCTACATTTTATTTCTGCTTTTGAGGATTTTCACATCTTTTGTGTCTACATGGTGGAAATACTATGCGATGTTGTGCTACAGCGTACCTCTTCTCAACTATGTGGTTGGTGACTTCACGCCAGTGGCTTGAAATTGACAATGGTAGGAGTATGCTCACCACAGAATTGGCAAATGCTACAAATCAGTGCTTGATTTATTGTTTTGTTGCCATCTAGACTTAAGCAAGTAAAGTGGAAAATGTAAATAATTCAGATTAAACTTAAAAATCTGTCATAACCAGTACTGAAGCTGAAAGAAGTTTCAATTCAGTGAACGTAATTTGTACAAGAGTGGGGTTATCAGTGTTATGGGATCCTTGGGGTGTTGCTTTGCCAGCCAGAAACCTCTGTTGCTGGTGGCACCTTTGCCTGAGTTTTGGTCTGGTCCACTGGGCTTGATCTGCCCACTTAGCCTGGCAGGCTGCACTCAGCTCATGCTACTGGCCTGGATCCCATACCTCCCAAGGGTGAGCCAGGCAGGAGCAGTGAGGGGTGTGTGAGTGAGTGTGGAGTCTGGCCACTGTGCACAGTCAGACACGCTGGCTGCAGTGGGCAGACAGCTCTAGGTGCTGGCACAGACACCAGCTCCCTGCAAGGCTGCAGCTAGACCAGGCATACTTTAAGCAGCTTCCATGGCTGACCCCAGAGAATGTGGTGGCACCTGGAAGCTTGGAGATGCCAGGAAGGGCAAAGCCCTAAAAAGGATGTCACCGCCCTGGCTCGGGGATCTCGTAGGTCTGGGCTCCCTGAAGGGCTGCAGCTCTTCTCTCCTTCTCTCCTTCTTGTCACCCAGAATGTGGTGAGCAAGGGGTATGTCTCAGCCCTGTTTGTTACAGCTGTTTTAGCTCTGCTATTCAGTGGGTCCTGAGTTCTTGTCCTGGGTCCAGGAAGAAGAAGGTACATGAAAAAGTGGAAGGTGAGCAAGATGAAGAGGAGCTTTGTTGGACAATAGAACAGCTCAGAGGAGACCCACAGTGGGTAGCTCCTCTCCATAGCTAGAGTGTTCCAATGAGTGTTCCGCTCTCAGCAGAGAGGGTCGTTCCTCTCTGCAGGCAGGTTGTCCTGTCATCTCTTCTGCTCTCAGCAGACAAGATACATCTTTCTGTCCTCTCCTCAAGTCTGGCTGAGTCTGAGGTTTTTATGGGTATCAGAGGGGAGGAAGTGCATGCTGATTGATCCATGGGCAGCCATGGGAGGGCCCAGGGAAAAGCACCACAAGTCCCCCTCTGGTTTATGGAACTGGCAGCCCAGCCCCCAGGCTTCAGGCCCTCCCTGGCTTGAAAGTGGGTCTTCACTGGGGACCTGCCCCCTTCTGCCCAGAAGCCTGTCTGCTTCCTGCTGCTGTTCATGGCAACAGGCTATTCATGCTAAAGGATGCCTGGAGGCCAGAGTCTGGCTGTCCTCAGCTCCCGTTGGCCTCCTTCCCATGCTTATTGGTGCCTAAAGTCCAGAGGTGGCTGCAGTGGCAGGGAGGTGGTGTGTCAGTGCTGCCCTGAGTGTGTACACCCAGCTGAGCAGCAAGAGTGCCTGGGCTTGACGCCCACTTTGCTGTGAGACTGTAGTGGGTGCTGATAGTGGAGAGAAGCCAGGTAGTGGGAGCAGGCACTTTTGAGCCTGTGGGAGGCAGAAGGGACTTCCTGGGCCCCCAAGAGTGCAGAGATGCTTGATCTGCAGTCATGGCAGCGTGGTTGCAGCTGCTCCTGAGGACCTCCTGCTCTGCCAACTTGGAAGGGGTGAGTCTCCCACTTTTCCACTGCTCCTGCCAGCTCTGTGGAGCATGCAGCCCTGGCCACACCTTCTTGCAGACTGGGGTAGGGGTTCCAAGTCCTTGCTGGGCCCAGGCCAGCATCCAGGTCAGAGGTGATGTTGCCCTGGTGCTCAGGGGTCATCTGGGGCTCCTCTTTGCCTGGCTCATGGCCCTGACTGCCCCAGGGGAGCACCTCTGGGAGTGGATCTTGGGCCTCGGACCTGGTCATCAGGAGCATCATGCTCAGCGGTCACAACAATGAGTGGTAGATCCTGGGGATATGGCCTCAGGTGGCCTCATGCAAAGCCTCTTCCCAAAGTGCAGGAACTTGGCACTGTCAGCAGGGTGGGCATGGTGGCCATGTTACTAGCCAGGTCCTCAAAGCAGGTGCCTCTCCCACTTCGCACCCTGGGCCCCTGAAGTGTGGCCTCAGCTCCGCATTTCAGGTCTGGTCCCGTGCTCTGTGTGCAAGCGTGGCACTGTCCTGGGCTCAGCTCCACCTTGGGGCCCCTCTCTGTCAGCTCCTCAGTATCTGACTGCACTTCTCTCCCACTGGTGGGTGGCTCAGCCTGGCCCCATGGCAGCAGACCCTAGGGGTGGGTTCCCAGGGTGGTAGGTTTTGGGGACTCCCAGGGACGGGCTCTGAGGACTGCCCACCTTGTCATCTGCATCTGAGAACCCATGGCCTGTGCCTGTACCCCACTGTAGCTGGCGTCATGGCAGTGGCTGCTTCAGACAGGCTGCCACTGCCATCATCAGTACCTCTCATCAGATGTAAAGAGTTAACTATGAGATGCAACTCCATTTGTCAAATCATGGTTAAACTGCAGCCATTGTTTAGTAAAAGGTATAAGACTTCAGCAAAAATCAATGAAAGCCTTCTGATAGAATCAGTTGATTCTATGGGATCTCCAGTAAAGATTATCATGTATTTTATAATTATTCATAAATTGTGTCACACATCCCTTATATCAGTAAATTTATAATCTTACAAACAGATGTACATATATTCATTTTTTTTCCTTTGAGAGCTGTTTTTTTGTTTTTTGTTTTTTAATTTTTATAGAGACAGGGCCTTCCTATGTTTCCTAGGCTGTTCTTGAACTCCTGGGCTCAAGGGATCTGCTTGCCTTAAGCTTCCCAAAGTGCTGGGATTACAGACATGAGTCACCACACCCAGCATGGTTGTTAAGTGTTTATGAACACACTACTGTCTCCAGTTTCAGAATTCCGTGACTATATATTGATTTAATGCTATTATCTGAAAATAAATGATGCCAGTTTCATTAGCCCACACTCTGTGGAGTGAGGTTGAGAGGTGGTAAACAGGATGAGTTTACTTAACCACTGTGTGTCACTATGACTGTAACTAGCACTGAGGAGCTGGCTAGTTTGGGACCAGGCCCTTTCTTCTGAAACTTCCTTCTGTTCAATGATCAGAAGTTTTTAGCATTTTTCTAATTCAGAAAGCCCTTCTGAATTAGCAAGCCAAGTCCTCATTTATTCACTAAGGTAGCATGTACCTGGAATCCACTTTAACTTGTAAAAGTTATCCAGGTTATGGCCAAAGTCACCATATAGAATTATTTTATTAAGATAAAGGCCATCGAAACATAAGACCAAGTTATGTGAATTTTTTTTTTTAAGACAAAGTTTTGCTCTGCTGGCCAGGCTGGAGTGCAGTGGAATGATCTCAGCTCACTGCAACCTCCACCTCCCAGGTCAAGGGATCCTCCCACCTCAGCCTCCTGAGTAGCTAGTACAACAGGTGTGCACTACCTTATCTGGTTAATTTTTATATTTTTTGTAGAGATGGAATTTCGCCATTTTCTTCAGGCTGGTCTCAAACTCCTGAGATCTGATCTGCCCACCTCAGCCTCCCAAAGTGCTGGGATTACAGGCACTAAGCCACCACACCTAGCTATGTGATTTTTTTAAAACTTCTCACATGGACTGAATATTTGTTATTTTATTCCTCCCCTGCAGGGAGATTCACACCTTGCCATATGTGATTCAAGCAGTAGAGCATGTTCCTTGTATCAGTGCCCCAAGCCACTGCTCCAGAGACCCTGAAAACCTGTGTTGGTACCCAAAGGCCAGGGTGTCCTAGAGATACATGTCAAGGGTCAGGAATATGGGTTTGTGATGCTTTTTTGACTTGGTGTGTCACCCAGAATTCTCCTAGGCAAACAACAAATACTACCTCTGCTTATGTAAATAGTAAAGAGATTTACTGAATGGAGATTAGCCAGATCAAGGAAACCCTAGGAAGTTATCCTAGCTTAGGCTATTGTGACAAAATACTATGGACTGGGTGGCTTAAACAACAGATATTTATTTCTTACAGTTCTGGAGGCTGGGAAGTCCAAGATCCAGGTGCTGTTAGGTTTGGTCCTTGGCAACAGCTCTCTTCCTGGTTTGTAGACATCTGCCTTGTCACTGTGTGCTCACATGGCCCTTCCTTGGTGTGTGCTTGAGGAGAGGAGAGGAGAAGAGGGGAGGGGAAGAGAGGGGAGAGGGAGAGACTGACTCTCCATCTTCCTCTTCTCATAAGGTACTAATCCCATCATGAGGGCCTGCATTAGTCTGTTTTTATACGCTGCTGATAAAGACATACATGAGTACCTGAGACTGGGTAATTTGTAAAGAAAAAGAGGTTTAATGGATTCATAGATCCACGTGGCTGGGGAGGCCTCACAATCATGGCAGAAGGCAAAAGACATGTCTTACATGGTGGCAGGCAAGACAGGAGAATGAGAATCAAGCAAAAGAGGTGCTCCTTATAAAACCATCAGATCTCGTGAGACTTATTCACTACCATGAGACCAATATAGGGGAAACCATGATTTAATCATGATTAAATCATCTCCCACTGGATCCCTCCCACAACATATGGGAATTATGGCAGCTACAATTTAAGATAAGGTTTGGATGGGGACACAGACAAACCATATCAGGGCCCCACCTTCATGCCCTAATCCATTCCCTCGCAAAGGACCTGCCTCCAAATACCATCACATGTGGGATTAGGGCTCCAACATACGAATTTGGGGGGAACACATTCAGTCCATAAGAGAAGGCCATAAAAGCATGAACAAGAAACTAGGTATCAGCTAGGACTACAACCCAAATCACATTCCAAAAAAAATCCCAGTGAGGTCCCTGCAACTGCTTTTGCCATTGCTGGACACTGGACATCTCTGTTTGTACCACCTCTGCTGCTGGCCCAGGGCACTGGATTTCCCCACCCCTAGACATTCAAAGCTGCTTCCATGGCTGCTGTCATGCTGCCCTAGGGATACTCTGCCTCTTTTATTTGTGTGTGAAGATCTGAAGGCCTTTCTTAAGGCCTGATTGTCCAGGATGCATGGGTCTTAGCCCCTTGCCTGGGTATAGCTGCAAGGGAGGCTGGGGAAAACACTGTTTGGCTTTTTTCAGTATCTCTAGTAGGAAGAAGGCTCTACTTTCTACTTAGAAGCACAAGGAAATGTGCACTAGTGGGGTTCAATTGCTGGGCAGCCAAAAAAGAAAAAAACAATGTCTGACACTTGGTCACATGTACTGCAGATTTATATGTTCTCAGGCACCACAGCTCCCTGCCACATGGGAACTTTATGGTCATCTTTAGCTCTGTGGAACCACCAATCACTGGGCCTTCATCCTGTTCTTTATTCAAGATGCTCTTGAACCCCCTTCTCTTCTTTGGGGGTGAGTCTGGAAGAGATGCTGGTGTGACCTTGTTCCTGTTGCATGCCACCACCCCAGGGCTCCCACAAGGCATGCTGGATCGTGATGTTTCTACTGCCATGTGGCTCAGACCTCTCCCTACTCAGCCTGGGGTAGGTACATAGTCCCAGCAAGCAAAAGGGTATAAGAAACAGGGCGGGGTCCTTACATCTTTGTGCTTCCTGTGGCATGTCCACTACCCTAGCATAAATCTGGGGCTAAGACCTTATGTATCACAAGGGGGCAATCTCTCTTCTTTGCATTTCATGTGGAAAAGTACCTGGTAATAACTTTCGGTTAGAAACTATGGAACTAATGTCATATTTGTTGGGTGCTGTAGAGTTTTCCAACATTCCTGCAATAATTAGCTCATTTTAATGTCGTAGCCATCCTCTAGTTATTATTTCCGTCATGGAGCTCAGGCTGGTGAGACGTAAAGGGCCAGAGGTTGTATAGCTGCTAACAGGCAGGGCTGGACTTGGCCCCAGTTTTTCTTACACCTCAGTTGCTGCTCCTCGGATGGTAATACAGTGTTGTGAGGCTTCTGATGACAATATCATGTGCAGCTATAGAGAGGTCAGTCACTCAAGACCCAGGGTCCTTGCTTGACAGTGGCACCTTCCATGGCATTTGCAGGGCTTTGAAGGCCCCTCTCTGCTAGTTGGCATCCTGTCCAGAGCTCTGTCCTGGCTTATATGAGCCAGATTCCCCCTGCAGATGGAGGGCAGCTCTCAACCAGAGCAGTATGCTGGGTCTCCCCAGCCATGTCCTCACCTGCAGGGCTTACTCAGGAGGCTCTTCCTCTCCTGCTGGTTAATGGAATCTCTCAGAGGCAGGCCAGAGCAGCTGGTGAAGTGGCCACAATCCTCTAAGAGGAGCCCAGTGGGTGGAATTCACAACCACCCAGCCCTGAGGTTTGGAAGACAAACAACTTCTGTTTCAGACAAATGGGAGTGTCAAGTTATTCCAGCCTGAAGAGATTACAACTCAGGGGATCATGAGGAATCCATTCCTTGGCTCTCAGGGCCTCCTGCTGAAGGTAATATGGGGTCACAGGCTGAAAGGGTCCAAGTGAGGACAGGATTAGAGCAAGAGGGAGCTGACATGTAGAACAAGCCTAGAAAATAGGAAGCCATGAGCCCAGGGAACATCAGGAAGGTTTGCCAGCAGAAGCATGACTTTGACTATCCAGAGATGCCAGCTTCTGGGTCTCTTTCCTCTGTACAGACACAACAAAGGAGAGAAGAGTCTTAAAAAAATGTAAATGAGGTAGGGCTGTCAAAGGAAAGAAAATGGAAAGGGAGGAACACAAGGAGATGGGGGGAGAGTGAGACACTTGCTAGAAAGTAATGGGGCACCCACAACCACAAGATAAATAACATTTTAAGATACTAGTTATAAAACCTAAAATTAATGCAAAATAATCTATGATGAGCAAAATGCCCAATGTTCTAAAGAAAGACAGGATCAGTAAGAGTGTTGAAGTAAGCCATATTGGAACCTGAGGCAACAAGAAAAATCAATAGTATTGATCCTGTCTTTCTTTAAAATGTTGGCATTTTGTTCATCATGATTGGCATTCATTTTGACTTTTTAAAAATATTGAATTAGAGTATCAGTCATCTTGATGGCTGAGTTTTTTGGTGCCTTCTTAAATTTTGTGTTGGGGGCAGAAACCTTGCCTCAGCCGAGTCTCAGCCCTGATGCATGGTCCTTTATACTCTGCGGTTCATCCTAGCCGCAGTGCAGATTGGAGCTGCAAAACACTTTCCCAAAACCACAGGAAGACCCCTCGGCAGGTCTTTGATTTAGTGTTTCTCCTTATTTGGGGTTGTTTTTCCATTTGTGAGACCAGCTGACACAGAGTCCCCTGCGTGCAGTGTGACACTGGTACAGATCTGTGAACAAGCTGCTGGCATTGGCGTTTGATCTGTGACAAAGAGATAACATCCAGATCAATGGGTTAGTAATTGTTCTGAGCAGGAATTGCACCCGCAGGCACTCTTGATCCTAAATTTCATTAGCAGTACTTAATTCTACACAGTCCTCTTCATTTTCTTAGCAAATGAGTTTCTTTTCCACAAAGCAAACTGTCTTAGTTTATTTATGCTGCTATAACAGAATACTCAAGACTGAGTAATTTAAAATAAGCAAAATTTATTCGCTCATTGTTCTGGAGGCTGGGAAGCCCAAGATCAAAGGGCCAGCATCTTCCAAGGACCTTCTTGCTGTGTCATCCCACAGAGGAAGGCAGACAGGAGAAAGGCTAAGAGGGCAAGAGAGAGAGAGATGAAAGGAGACCGAACTCACTTTTTCTTTTCTGAGATGGAGTTTCCCTCTTGTCACCCAGGCTGGAGTGCAGTGGCAAAATCTTGGCTCACAGTAGCCTCCACCTCCTAGGTTCAAGCAATTGTCCTGCCTTAGCCTCCCAAGTAGCTGGGATTACAGGCACCTTGCACCATGCCTGGCTAATTTTTTGAATTTTTAGTAGAGATGGGGTTTTGCCATGTTGGCAGGCTGGTTTCAAACTTCTGACCTCAGGTGATCCACCGCCTCAGCCTCCCAAAGTGCTGGGATTACAGGTGTGAGCCACTGTGCCTGGCCTGAACTCACTGTTTTATGATGAATGCACTCCCACAATAATGGCATTAATTCCTTCATGAGGGTATTGCCCTCATGGCCTAATCACCCCTCATTAGGCCTCACCTTCCCACACTGTTGCATTGGAGATTATGTATTGCATACTCCTCGGGGGACACAGTCAAACCATAGCACAAACTTACAAGATCTTGGTAACTTTCTCCAATCCTTATTTTTCTTGTTGTTGTTATTATCAGTAAGAGAAAAGTGGCCCCAGCTTTGGAGTAAAATGTGACCTGTATTCTGATACAGTAACTTTGAACAGCTTGAGCACATTCTGGAATTACAGAAATGGGCTCATCTGAGAAACAAAGCAGTTCTTCTCTATTTGATGATCAGGAAAGGAAAGAAAGTGCTACCCATGCTCATGGCAATCACCAAGCACCCTCTGGGCTCAGAAGGTGCCTTTGAGAACAGACACCTTTGGGAGGCCCCAAAAAGGTGCTCACCATTCACTTCTGGGGAGTTCTCCTGACAGAGCAAGTTGCTCCGTGTTTCTTTAGATAAAATGTGGGATTCCCAGGTTGTAAATTTCCGTTCCCATTTTGGGAAGTGTCTTACCCTTGCGGTGAAGCTCTGTGCTCCATGGTTGGTAAATAGTCTTTTTTGTTCTTAGGCTGATCTTAGGGCATAGGAGCTTTCTGTTTGCTCCTCATCTTACCCCAGGGACTTTCTGTTCTCTTTTCACTTGGTTGGAAACTGGATAGGAACTGGAAATGGAACACAGAATGACATTTTACCATTGACTTGAGGATGGGTGAGCCACTTAGCTTTAATTTTTTCAATGGCTCAATATTAACATCTGACTTCCCATTACCTTTTGTTTCTATTAAGAAGAATGCCTTTAATATGAGAAGATATATTGATTAAACATAAGACTATAGGGATGGATGGCTGCTGGTATTCTACAGATAATTATGGGAATACTGTGTGCCTGGCATCATTCTGGGTACAGAGGGCATAAGGATTGCTACAACATGGTTAGGGTACAGTTGGGGACACAGACAAGTCAGAGGCTTTTATGAAAGTATTCATTTAGTACAGCATCTGGTACAAATGGCAGTCATTGTTTCTATCCACTTTCTATCTCCTTGCTTCCTCCTCCTCCTCTTCATCACCATATGTTGTCCTGGGCCTTGGAGATACAAAGATAAAGAAGCTACAATCCCTTTCCTCAATATGTTAAACATCTAGAGGGCAAGTAGACAGGTTGACTATAATTTGTATGGATGAGAAAAAAGCTATCACACCCATCTGTCTCAGTCATTCCTCACAACAACCTGTGAGGTGTGGGGTGCTGTTTGCATTTTACAGATTAGGAAACAAAAGCTCAGAACACTCACAGAATGTCTTTCAGACATGCAACGTGTAAAGCAAAGTCAAGATTTAAAGGGCATCCTGATGCCAAAGCCTGAGCTCTTCTGTCTTACGGAGATGTTGATCAACATTTGTCAAATGAATATTCTTTCATGGGATGCATTATAAATGCCAGGACAGGTAGAGGAGGAGGCACAAGAGAGGCTTAAAAGATGTTAAAAGAATTTCCACATTTTTTCCTCCTATAATCCATACATATAGAGGGAAAGAGAAAGAGAAAACAGCATCCAAAAACTATCTCCTGTGAATCAGTTGAGCAGACAAAGACACAGGTTCAGTCAAGATTCCAGCTTTTGCAAAACATTAAGTTACCAGATGATGGTTGATGGCTGAAAACGGTTTTCTTCTGTTGGGAGAATTGGACTGTACTGTCCTGAATTACTGTGTGTTCTACAGAGTAATCACCTCTTCTCTCGCTGTGTTGCCTGGGTTGGAGTGCAGTGGCTTGATCATAGCTCACTGCGATGTTGAACTCCTGAACTCAGCCATCCTCCTGCTTCAGCCTTACGAATAGCTGAGACTACAGGCACGTGCCACCCTATCTGGCTGATTTATTCTTTTAGGAGAGTTGGAGTCTGACTATGTTGCCCAGGCTGGTCTCAAACTCCTGGGGTCAAGTGATCCTCCCACCTTGGCCTCTCAAAGTTCTGGGATGACAGTAGTGAGCCAATGTGTCTGGCCGGTTCTTTTTTTTTGTTCTTATATGAAGGAACAAATTTGGGTGAGTGATGGAGAAGCCGAGGGGGGAAGACAGCTGACACAGAGGTGGGGCTGTTGGTTACTTTCAGTTCTTAGGAGTATTTGATGAAAACTTTACACCCTCTGGCTGTCAGGTCTATCTAGGGCCTTAAACACTTGGTCACAGGGAAGGGAACAACAGGATGCAGGATGTGCACATGTACCCCAGATCCCAAAGTAAAAAAAAAAAAAGATACCTTAGCATATTCTAAAATGACTGCTGCAGTGGCTCACACCTGTAATCCCAATGCTTTATGAGGTGGGAGGATCATTTGAGGCTAAAAGTTTGAGACCAGTCTGGGCGAGTTTGAGACTCTATCTCTAAAAAAAGCTGGGGGGAGGTGGGGAGGGACAGAGAAAGGAAAGAAGGAAGAAAAAAAGGGAAACAAAGAGAAAGAAAGAAAAAGATTATAAAAGTAATACATGTTCACTGAGGAAAAAAAGACAAAGTGAAAAAGTAAGTGAGCATCATTTGTTATTCTATCATGATATATGCATATACATACACCCACACATATCATATTACAAAAATGACATCATACTGGGTACCTGCAATAATTTTCTTACTTTGGGAACATCCCAATAATCAAAGTTGGGTAGGTCTTCAGACCATGTTTATATGGTCTGATAAACCAAAGCTAATTTGTTTTGGTGTAGACATTTGATCTAGTGTAGACCAATCTAGATCAATTCTCCCAAAAAATTTGGAAATTTGTTTTCTTCTATGGTCTCTGAAGCTATGCTGGTTTCTTCCCTTTCATCATTCTTAGTGATTTCATTTGTACTTCACTGCTAATTCCAAGAAATAGCGTAGTATCTTCCTAGTAAAGCCATCCACCTTGCCTTGAGTTTTTCCTCTTCCTTCTTTTATCTTTCTGTTTATGCTAGCTAGAATCAATTCTTCTTGCTTACAACCTGAAGCAGCTTAATACATACAATATTATATTTATTGCTTTATAGCCTTCTCCCACTTAATAATATGTTCCCATGTCAATAGATGTAGATACACAGGTTTATATCTAATGGCTGCATAGCCTTTCACTGTATGGATGTACCATATTTATGTAACTGGAAGAAAACAATTTTCAGCTCTTAATTTTGAAACCATTATCTAGTAATTAACAGCTCCTTTTTTGAAATTTATGGACAACTCTGCAGCAAATATTACTGTATATGCATCTCTTTGTACTTGTTTTATTAGTCCTTATGACAAATTCTAGAAGTGAAATTAATAGATCAAGGAGTTTATACATTAAAAAATTTTATGTTTATTACCAGATTGCCTTCCAGAAGAATTGCACCAATGTATACTACCAATAATAGAATGTGAGCATCCAACCTAGATATTACAGGTCTTTCTGTTTATTGTCAATATAATGGGAGATACCTAAAAAATGGCAATGTATTTTTCATTTTGTCTGTAATATACTTCTGAAGAAGTTTCAAGAAGGACATACAGCTATCATGAAGGCAAAACTCACCCCAAATCCACTACCTGTTTGAGCCAACTTCCTCTCAGATACATTTCTATGCATATATAGATAGAACATATACATAAATGTAATTTTAGGTAAATAAGAGGTTTTTAAAGAAACAAAATACATTAGACACGTTAGAAACACCAAGTATCAATAATCATTCCCAGCCCCTCCCTCCTGTTAGAGGTAGCCACTATCTTCATTGTGGTGTTTATAATTTTAATGCATGTTTCTATACCATTATAATAGATGTGTATCCATGAATAAGATATGCTGTTATTTTACCTATTTAAAAATTATATGCTGTAATATATGGTAACTTGCTTTTTTAAAACTGAGTATTATATTTTTAAGATCTGTCAATGTTGATAGAGGAAGCTCTAGTTAATTCATTTTAACTACTGTAGATTATTTTGTTGTTTCGACTTACTCCATGTTTTAAAATATACATTTTCTATTATCTATTGATAATAAGTAATTCTTTATCCTGTATACTAAGACCCTCTTGATTATTTGTGGTGCAAATGTCTTCTTTCAGTGTACAGCTTATCAACTCACTGCATTTTGTCATTAATCGAATGCCTTTTCATCTTAATTGTTCATTTTGTGTGTCTTGTTCCTCTCTACATCCTAAAGACACAATATGATATTTTCTTCTGAAAGTTTTGAAGTTTTGTTTTTCACATTTAGATTTTTATCTCAACTGCAGTTGATTTTTGTGCATGAGATAAGGTGTAATTTGGACTGCTAACTGTCCCAACTCCTATTGATTAGTCATTCTTCTCCTTGTGGATTGGTAAAGCCATGACTATCATGTGTAAAGGTCTGTGTCTGCATGTGACCTATTTTGTTCGATCAGTCTATTTTTCTTTCTCTGTGTTAATGCCATACTGTCTTAATTGCTATAATTGTCTAAGTCTGTTATTTGATAGTATAAATCTTCCCAACTATTTTCTTCAAACAATATTAACTCTTCTGGCCCTTTGTATTTTCTTATAAATTTTAGAATTGACTTGTCAGATTTGGTTAAAAAGCCTATTGTGATTTTGACTGAACTGTATTGGGTTGAACTGGCATCTTTAAAATATTGAATCTTCACATCAGTGAACATGCTATATAAATCTCTAATTAGGAATTTTGTTTTCCAACAATACATAATACTTTTTCTCTCAGTAGGTTTTATACATATTTTGTTAGATTTCTCCTTTCCCATCTCCTGAGAATCTTACCATTTTTAGGGCCATTGTGGATGGAATCCTTTTTTTGATGAATATTTTCTAATTTGTGATTTGTGTATCTACCAGAAAGCTATTGATTTTTCTATGGTGCTCTTGCATCCAACATCTTACTGAATTTCTTATTAAATTGAG
This sequence comes from Cheracebus regulus, assembly GCA_963574635.1. Taxonomy (NCBI): domain Eukaryota; kingdom Metazoa; phylum Chordata; class Mammalia; order Primates; family Pitheciidae; genus Cheracebus; species Cheracebus regulus. Next base: position 2,583 of record CAUYQU010030919.1, on the reverse strand, counting down.
TATATATAGATTCTATTTTATATTCTATGTGGATAATCTTAACATCTGCAAACAAAGATGGTTTTCTCTCTGCTTTCAGATCTCACTCCTCTTGTTTCTCTTAAGAATACTTTTTAAAAATGCTTTATTAAATTAGCTAGAACCTACAGACAATATTAAATGACAGAAGTAATAATGGGAACGTTGTGCTATTCTCGACTTTAATGGAAATGTCTCTAATATTTTACCACTAAGTATAATTTTTGCTCTAGGCTTTTTGCTGTGGTTTGAACTGTGCTCCCCCAAAAGATATGTTGAAGTCCCCTAACTGTGGGCATCCGTGAATGTGACTTTATTTGGAAATATGGTCTTTGCAGATGTAATCAAGTTAAGATTAGGCCATACTAGGTTAGGGTGGACCCTCATCCAATTACCAGTGTCCTTATAAGAGAGAAATCTGGACACAGACACACACACAACAGAAGAACACACACAACAGAAGAACATCACTCCAAGGCAAAGCTTGGAGTGATGCATTTACAAGCTAAGGAATGCCAGGAAGTGCTGACAACCGCCAGAATCGAGGAAAAGGCAAGGAAGACTCTTCCCCTAGAGACTCCAGAGAAAGCCTGGTTCTTCCTACATCTTGATTCAAATTTCTAGCTTTCAGAATTGTGAGACAATACATTTCTGTTGTTTTAAGCCACCCAGTGTGTGGTAATATGGCACAGCTGCCCTAAGAAATAAATACACTTTGGCTATATACTTGATATTAAGGATATTTTCTTTTATTTCTAATTTGTAAAGGGACTGTATTTTTTTCGTAACTGTGTGTTAAATGCTATGCTTTTTAAAATAGCTTTTCCTTCATCAGTGTTAAGTATGTTTCATTATATAACTATTTTCTGATAAAAAAATTTTCTTGTATTACTAGGATAAACTGATGAATTAAATTTGATTGGTGATCTTTTGTTATTTAATATTGACATTTACAAATTTCATTTTCCTTATATTTTTGTGCCAATATTTATAAATGAGTATGGCCTTTAATTTCTTACAAAATTTTGTATCAAAACAATGTAATAGATTTTATCTTTTTCTACTCTCTGACACAACTTGTGTAGGACAGACATTATTTGTTCTCAAAGTAGGTAAACTTGACTGTAAAACCATATGGACCTGGGGTCTTTTTTTTTCTTTCAAGAACTGAGGGTTATGAGGAAACTTTTGACTACTAATGCAATTTATTTAATAATCATTGGTTTTTTTCAGGATTTATCTTTATTCTCTCACTTTTCTATTTTGTCTCAGATGAGGTTTTGCTCTGTTGCTCAGGCTGGAGTGCAGTGGTATGGTCATAGGTCACTGCAGCTTCAGATTTCTGGGCTCGAGCAATTCTCTTGCCTTAGCCTTCTATGTAGCTGGGACTATAAATGTGTGCCACCACACTTGGCTAAAATTTATATTTAAATTAAAAAAAAATTTTTCGAGACAGGGTCTTGCTCTGTTGCCCAGGCTAGAGTGTAGTGGCCACCATCATGGCTCACTGTAGCCTCAACCTCCCAGGCTCACACAATCCTCCCACCTCAGCCTCCCAAGTAACTGGGACTCCAGGTATGCATCACCATGCCTGGCTTATTTTTTATTATTAGCCAGAGTATCCCTATGTTTCCCAGGCTGGTCTCAAACTCCTGGGTTCAAGGGCTCCTCCTGCCTTGACCTCATGGAATGCTGGGATAACAGGTGTGAGCCACTGTGCCTGGCCTGTCTTTATTCTTGAGTCAATTTTGTTATTTTTTCATTAGAAAATTATTTTATCCTACACTAAAAATTTATTTGTATTAAATTTTCTATAATATCTTCTTATGATTTTGAAAAAATCTGTACTCTAGCCTTAGTTTTGTGGCTTTTTTTCTCTATTTTCCCCTATTTTATTTTTTATTTATTTTTTAAAAATAGAAATTTAAAAAATCATTCTTGATAGAGATTTTTCTTAAAGAACCAGTTTTTAGATTGTTTATCTTCTCTGTTATCTCCTTGTTTTCTATTTTAATATTCTCTGTTCTTATTTACTTCCTTCCCTCATTGCTTTACTAGGTCTTTGAGTTAATTTTTATTTATTTATTTATTTTTTATTTTTTTTATTTTTAGAAAAAGAGAGAAAAGGAGAAAGGAAAAAGGAAACAGCAAAATAAAGAAAAAAAAGAAAGAAAGAGGATGAGAAAGAGGGAGAGATTGGGATTTTTGTTTTATTGCCCAGGCTAGAATGCAGTCTAAAAATGGGTATTAAAAACTTCTTTTATGCCAATAATTGTGCTTAACAATGGAGACAGGAAGGAATAGGGGATGAAAATAACAAATAAGCAGACAACCAATATTTTATTTAAACCTGTGAAATGCTATGCAATTGCTGAGAGGTGATTTACTTCCAATTATACGGTCACTTTTAAAATAGGTATAATGCGATACTGAGAAAAATGTATGTTTTGTGGATTTGAGGAGGAGAGTTCTGTAAATATTTGTTAAGTCTAGTTGTTCCAGGTCTGAGTTCAAGTCCTGGATATCCTTGTTAATTTTCTATCTCGTTGATCTGTCTAATATTGA
>CAUYQU010030916.1:0-14540 GCA_963574635.1 Cheracebus regulus | reverse complement strand
GTTTGTCTGTTTATTTTTATGTCTCAGTTACTTTATGTCTCTTGGATATTATGTTTGTTCGTCATTCACTCCCTCCCTCCCTCCCTCCCTCCCTCCCTCCCTCCCTCCCTTCCTTCCTTCCTTCCTTCCTTCCTTCCTTCCTTCTTTCCTAACTTCCTAATTTCCTTTCTTCTACATTGTCTTGCTGTATCACCCAGGCTGGAGTGCAGTGATGTGATCATAGCTCAACTGCAGCCTTCAGCTCTTGGGCTCACATGATTCTCCCACCTCAGCCTCCTGAGTAGCTGGGTAGCTGGGATTACAGATGTGCTCCACTGAGCCCAGCTAATTTTTTAAAAAAATTCTCTCCGTAGAGGTGGGGTCTTGCTATATTGGTCAGTTTGGTCTTGAACTCCTGGCCCCAAGCCAGGAGTTCAAGACCATCCTCCTTCCTCCTCCTCTCAAGGTGCTGGTATTCTGGGTATGGGAACTAAATAGGGGCCCTTGGCGGGCTCTTCTTTGAGGGTGAGGGCTGAACAGCAGGAGGGCTTACCTGTTTCCTTGGTGAGGGGCACAGGCATCTTTCTGGAAGCTGTAGGGACTATACATTTAGCCTGTTAGATTACTGAATAGGTGATTTCGGTACAAATTTATCACAAAGATATATAAAAGTTCCAGTCGCATGTGGCTAGTTCCCACCAAGCATCTATTAAAAATGAAGAAATGTGCCTTCTCATTTGAAGCATTTGTTGAGTGCCTACTGTGTACAAGCACCGTGCTGACAAGAGAGCACCCCTCGCTTCTGCTATGAAACCTGCAATCCAGCAGGAGAGAAGGACTACATTAGATTCATTATCGCCCAGATTGTTAACGGAATGATGAAAAATACTTTGAGGAAAGAGAGCACATAGCAGAGAGATTCAGCTGGTCTCAGTGGTCAGGGCAGGCTCCCCTGAGGGAGGGGCCTAAAGCAGATGCGAGAAGGAAGAGGAGGATGTGGCAGGTGACAGAGAGGCACACCGGGCGGGAGGAACGTTCCCCTCAGCACATACCCCAACAGAGAACCCTGTTCACAATGGCAGGGCCCCTTTTTAAGGGCACCATGTTGGCATGGGGATAATATACTGAAGAAACGCCAGGTGCGGTGGCTCACGCCTGTAATCCCAGCCCTTTGGGAGGCTAGGTGGCGGATCACCTGACGTCAGGAGTTTGAGACCACCCTGGCCAACATGGTGAAACCTTGTCTCTACTAAAAATAGAAAAATTAGCTGGGTGTGGTGGTGAGCACCTGGAATTACAGCTACTCTGGAGGCGGAGGCAAGAGAATCACTTGAACCTGGGAAGTGGAGGTTGCACTGAGCTGAGATCGCGCCACCGCACTCCAGCCTGGGAGACAGAGCAAGACTCCATCTCTCTCTCTCTCTCTAATATATATATTATATATATATATAATATAATATATAATATATATGAAACATATAGATATAAAATATGAAACACATATATAAATATATATATAAAACATATATATAAAATATGAAACATTAGCAAAAGTTTGTGAAAATACACAGCAGGATGTGTGGAGAAGGCTCACTCCACAACACCCCAACCACAAAGCAGGTGCCTTCCCTTCTGGCCGCACCTCATTGGGTGATTCATTGGGGCAGTTGGGGGACCATGACAGAGACAGGTTGTTTGTGGGAATAGATTGGAGACACTGAGACTACATCAGAGTGTGAGTGTGTCCCTGAGTGGGAGGGTGAGCCTGGGAGAGGGGCTGGGGTAGAGGCTGGACAGGTGGAGGTCACTTCCCTGGAGTTGTGAGCACAAGGTCACTAGGAAGAGACATGAGAGACAGGACAGGTGAGCTCAGAACCTCAGGAAATTCTATATTTAGCAGGTATGAGAAGGGATTGTTGGCAGGGGTAAGAGAGAAGTAGGGAAAAGGACCCCAGAATCCAATGAGAAAGAGAATCGAGATGGCAATGGCTTAAGGAGAATTGGGGTGGAGAGGAGGAAGGACTTGTAGGATAGAGGAGAGGGGCCCTGTTTCACTGTGTGCCTGCTGACCCTGGAGTCTACTTATTTGCTTATCTGGCTTAGGTATGGGATAGCCTTGGGGAGCTTGGCTCTTGGGCATCTCTGGCCTGGGGCCGACATGAATGCTTTGGTCTCATCACAGCCATTCCCTTGCCCCTGACTAAGGGTGGGCTAGGCTTCAGAGAGCCTCTGCCAGGGTGTTGGTGCCAGCTGGCCTCTGCAACTAGGATCTTTCTACTCCTCCGCCCATGGACAAACCAGAAAACAGCCTTTCAGGTGTCCCACTGCCGCCCTGCCCTCGGGATGCCCTCTTCCCCATACATTGACCTCTGCATGCCCAGGAACTTTTAGGCAGCAGCTAGTCCTTTTCTCCTTCCTCTAAGCCCCCCAGGGGTGAGTGGGGAGTAGGGGGGCTCCTAATGGGGAAGCTGCTTTCCAGTGTACTGTGTGGTGAGGACAAAGTCAGAGGTCCAAGTTGGGGAAGTACTGCGACTTTCTTTATGCTCATGTAAATCAGATAAGTCTCTGTTTCAACCCCCCATGTGCTAAGTGATGGGAGCTCAATCTAATTCATTCTCGGGAAACACAGTTGATTGGAGGTTCCTCAGTTGAGGTGGGGATTCCCCAGCCCCCTTCTCCCTGGGATGGAGGGTGTGGCTTGTGCAAAGGCATCTGGGCCAGCCAGGTGTCCTTCAATGCTGCTGCCTAGTGACTTCTCATGTCCATGACGTGTCTGTCCCTGCCTCGCCCTCATCTTTTTCTTTTTTAAAATTTTACTTCAAGTTCTTGGATATATGTGCAGAATGTGCAGGTTATATACATGTGCCATGGTGGTTTGCTGTACCTATCAACCTCTCATCTAGGTTTTAAGCCCCACATGCATTAGGTATTTGTCCTAATGCTCTCCGTCCCCTTGTGCCCTAAGTCCTGACAGACCCCAGTGTGTGATGTTCCCCTCCCTGTGTCCATGTGTTCTCATTTTTCAACTCCCACTTATGAGTGGGAACATGCAGTGTTCGGTTTTCTGTTCCTGTGTTAGTTATCTGAGGATGCTGGCTTCCAGCTCCATCCATGTTCCTGCAAAAGGATATGAATTCATTCTTTTTTATGGCTGCATAGTATTCCATGGTGTATAGGTGCCACATTTTCTTTATCCAGTCTATCATTGATGGGCATTTGGGTTAGTTCCAAGTCTTTGCTACTATAAGTAGTGTGGCCATAAATATACAAGATGAGCCTGGCCCTCATCTTGGAGCCTGGTGCCCCAGCTCTGTGTGCTTCCTCTCCCAGCCAATTGCACCTTCTTCCCAGCTGTACAGGAAAGGTTGGTGGCTCTCCTGGACTGCTCTGGAGCCTTGGGGAACTGAGAGGTGCTGATTGAGACCTACCTGCTCCCCACATGATCAAACCTGTCCTTTCCCTCCCAGCCTAGTGGTGCAGGAAGTTCTGTAGGATGGTAGATACGGTTTGGCTGTGTCCCCACCCGAATCTCATTTGAATTTTAACTCCCATAATTCCCGTGGGTTGTGGGAAGGATCCAGTGGGACATAATTGAATCTCGGGGGTGGTTTCCCTTATGCTGTACTCATGATAGTGAATAGGTCTCACGAGGTCTGATGGCTTTATAAAGGGGAATTTCCCTGCTATGCTCTTTCGTCTGCCACCATGTAAGACGTGCCTATTGCCTTCTGCCATGATTGTAAGACCCCCCCCCAGCTTTGTGGAACTGTGAGTCCATAAAACATCTTTTTCTTTTCTAGTCTCCAATGTCTAATCATATTTATTAATTATTAACAGACATTATCCAATGCCTTTAATATGTATTAAAGCCTCTGGATGCCTGATCTGTTACAAGCACAACTACTTTTGAGAATTGTCTATGAACCCTCACAGACACTGATTCCCAAACCAGGAAAGAGATCCCACGCTTACAACACACCGTCCTCTTTTTGGCTGGGAAAACAAGGTGATCTCAAGGTCACGGAGCTCTTCAAAGCTGGGAGGCTGCCCACCTGGCTTTGGGAATAGCGCAGCCCCTCACCTGGAGCCCAGCGGGCAGAGCCGAAGTCTGGGACTTTTGTCTTTGAGCGCGGACGCTCTGCTGGCTGGGCTTGAAACCACTTTCCTTTGCAGAGGAGTGAGGTGGCAGCCTGGAGCCGCGGCGCCTCCGATGTGCACCTGGCCAAGCCGCCCCTCTGGAGTGGCCACTTCCCAGGCTGCAGTAATTCATCACGGGCGGGTTCACACATGTACTTAAGAAAGAAGGGATGATCTATTTTGTACATGCTCCTTAAAGGGATTCCATTTTAGCTCCAATTGTAATTTTTACCTTTTTTCAGGGGAATTTATTGACACAGCGCCTAGCTCAGCCCTAGTTTTCGGCACCATTCTTTTGTCTGCGTGCGCACTCACCAGCCGCTTAATTTGTCATAGCCCTGGAGGTATCAGAACTAATGAGCTTTGTTTGAATAGACTTTTTCCAGTTCATCTAGCACACTTTGGGGTAATCATTCAGTTTCTGTTTGCTTCTGATTCGAGGCATTGTGGGAAATATAAGAAAATAATGGTTAAAAAAGCAGTATAAATTGGTAACAGCCACATTCTCTGCAAAGCCCTGAAGATGTTATTTTTTTAATTTCTCCACTTATTGAAGTATTGAGAGTGCTCTAAGTACAACCATTACAATATAATATCAGAGGAGAATCTGATAAAATGCTATTTTTCAATTAGCTAGGAGTTTATACTTTGCCTTCTTTAAGCAGTTCATAGCTAACAAATCTTTAAACAATCTAACCTCTTAAGGTTTAGAAGTGGACAGATAATAACTGTGAACACATAACAATGTGTCAGCACCATGGATTAAAAAAATCTATTACTGGGATTACATACAGGAATGCTTTTTATTGGTCAGACAATTGCATTTTCATTTTTATTTTTGTAAAGCAGCTCTCCTATTTCCTGTTTCACCAAGCACATGGTCGAAGGTGAGGAATTAAAGCTTGGGTATACCGACTACAGAAGCCATGCAGGTAGGGTATGGGGGTCTCTGCCTTTAACCTTCACGTCCTAGAGAAGGCTGTCATCTGAGCCACCCTCCCAGGTAGGCAGGCTGTGTCTAGTGCAGGTCATCTTTTAAATTATATCTTTATTATTTTATTTTATTTTTTAGAGACAGGATCTCATTCTGACACCCAGGCTAGAGTGCAGTGGTGTGATCATAGCTCACTGCAGCCTCGAACTCCTGGGCTCAAGTAATCCTTATGCCTTAGCCTCCTGCCTAGCTAAGAAGTAGCTAGGACTATAGGTGTATGCCACCACACCCAGGTAATTTAAAAAATAATTTTTATTATTATATTTTGAGACAGAGTCTTGCTCTGTCCCTAAGGCTGGAGTGCAATGGCGTGATCTTGGCTCACTGCAACTTTCACCTGAATTTAAGCGATTCTCCTGCCTCAGCCTCCTGAGTGGCTGGGACTACAGGCATGCACCACCATGCCTGGCTAATTTTTGTATTTGTGGTAGAGAGGGGGTTTCACCAAATTGGCTAGGCTGGTCTCGAACTCCTGACCTCAGGCGATCCACCTACCTTGGCCTCCCAAAGTGCTGGAATTACACGTGTGAGCCACTGCACCTGGCCAGTTATGTTTTAGAGATAGAGTCTTGCTATGTTACCCAGGCTGGAACACAGTAGTTTGATCATAGCTCTCTACAGCCCTGAACTCCTGGGCTCAGGTGATCTTCCTGCCTTGGCCACTTGAGTAGCTAGAATTATAGGCACCATGCCTGACTAATTTTTTCTTTCATTTTTCGTATAGACGGGATCTCGCTATGTTACCCAGGCTGGTCTCAAACTCTTAGGCTCAAGTGATCCTCCTGCCTTGGCCTCCCAAAGTGCTGGGATTACAGGTGCCAGCCACTGCTTCCAGCCGATCTTTTTTTTTTTTTTATTTTTTAGGATCCCTATACACATTCCCTATCACCAGAGGTGTGGTTTTAAAGATTGCTGAAATCTATGAAACAGGCCAATTTGAAAGAACCCCTGATTTCCCCAGACACCCTGCTCGGTGGGGACTTCCACAAAATCTGGTGGGTCAGAGAAGCCAGCTCCATTCTAGGGCTGCCTCTTACAGATCCCTGAAAGAAGCAAATCGAAGATGCAGAGAGATATGGTACCTTCCCCCATCGAAGATGCTGGGATGGCCTTTCCCAATGAAAAGGGGAGCAGGGCAAGAGCGAGAGTGAGACAGGGAGAGAGAACAAGATGTATGTCACAGCACAAGTTGCTGGTGGCAGAAGTGGTTCTGGATGGAGATGACGTAAGGGTTGGGCATTGCTGCCATTTAGTGAAAGGTGTGGCTGGTATACTAAGAGGTCACCTGGTACAGATGAGCCTCCATGACTTTTGGCGTTCAGAGTCAGCATCCCTGTGAATGGGACAGGAGTTATCACCTTCATTTTGTCAATGAGGAAATGATCCATTATACTTTGCCTTCTTTAAGCAGTTCATAGCTGCTTAAAGTGCCCCTTAAACTGCTTCATGTGTCCCTTGGTCACATGGTGGCAAGTAAAAGGGGCATGTCTTGAACCCAGTGCTCCTTCCTTCTCATCATGTGACCTGAACCCTTCCCCTGGGACACTTGCTGGGGTGACTGTGCCTCACCAGCACTGTCTGCAGCAGACACGGTGGAGACTTAGCAGTGCCCAGGGAATCCAGGACCCATGCCAAGCTCTGTGTATTACTCCAAGGTGAGTAAGAGCCCCAGATCTCAGGGACTGAGCTACAGGGCAGAGTGGATGCTCAGAAACAGACTCAGAGGCTGTGAGCCAGGGCAAGCGTGGCTGGAGGACTGGCATTCCCATCCAGGGGGAGGGTGTTGCTAGCTGAGAGCAGGGACAGCTGGCTTGGTGTTCTGGGGCACTTTGCTCCTTTTGGGCAGCACCAGGACAAATTGCTGGGGAGTGCCGGAGAATCCATATGGAAAGGTGCGGGTGGAAGGCTGGCCCGGGGCTGTCAGCTGAGGAGGAGTTTGAACAATTCCATGGGACCCTGGGGAGCCAGGTAGCGGACCCTGGGAGGGAAGAGGCTTGATGAAATTTGCACTTGGAACTGTCACTCTGGAGGCTGAGAGAGGGATGGATCAGACAGGCTGAGGCTGCAGAGGGAAGAGGTGGAAACGTTCCTGGGTCTTGGTCTTGTTATCTATATAAGGCGTTTCTTTGATTGGTGTCTCAGCGACTGCTGTGTAACAAACCAGCTCAAGGCTTAGTGGCTTAAAGGAACTACCATTCTGCGGTTGGCTGGACACTGCTACTGTCTGGGTCTATTGGCTGATTTCTGCTGGGCTTGCTCTGTATTTAGCCAGTAGATTAATGGACAGCTAGGTGGTCTAGGTTGGCTTGCCTGCCATGTCTGGAGTTGGCTGGCAGTTGGCTGGGGCACGTTGGCTCTCCTGTATGAGGACTTTTGTCTTCTAGTGGGGGAGACAGAAATGGGTCAGATAGTGCCCACCAACTCTCTCTTTCCTCTGTTTCTTCTTCCTCTGTTGGTCTCTGATCCAACTCTTTATTTCCCCTTACTTGCAGAAATTCTCTCTCCACACATGGGCCTGGGGTGAGCTCTTTCATAATAATATTAGCTGTTGTTATTGAAGTCAGTTATATGTGTAGTTCCTGTTTTAAGCAGAATGTGGGGGCATGTGCCTATGGTCCCAGTTACTCAGAAAACTGAGGTGGGAGGATTGCATGAGGCCAGGAGTTCCAGAACAGCCTGGGCAACATAGCAAGACCCTGTCTCTACAAAATAATAATAAAAAAAACCCTAGCTGGGTGTGCTGGTGCCTTCCTGTAGTCCCAGCTACTCAGGAGGCTGAGGTGGGAGGATTGCTTGAGCCCTGAGTTGAAGGCTGCAGTGAGTCATGAGTATGCCTCTGAGTAGCCACTGCATTCCAGCCTGGGCAACATAGCAAGACCCCCACCTCTTAAAAGATTCACATCATGGGGGATCAAGTACATAAATGTGCTAGTCCCCAGGGCCAGCATCTCAGCAGTAAAGCCTTATGCATGTGCATCGCTGTAGGCTTTCCAAAGGCTGTCTCCCGAATCCCCTCTTTTGATCCTATAAACTGACCTTATGAGAATGATAGAAAAGGTATTATTTCCTCCCCATTTTATGGCCAGAAATATTGAGATCTAAGGAGGAGTTTGTCTAATGTCAGTTGCAGAATAGGGACTTCTGACTCCCTTCTTTCCACCGTACCACCTCGTCTCACAATTCTGACATATGATCAGTGGCCCACTGTGACACTTAGATCATTTTTTTCCTTTTCCCTCCCTCCCTCCCTCCCTCCCTCCCTTCCTTCCTTCCTTCGTTCCTTCCTTCCTTTTACGAAACAGGGTCTTGCTCTGTTGCCTAGGCTGGAGTGCAGTGGCTCAATCACAGCTCAAGGCAGCCTCCAACTCCTGGGCTCAAGCCATCCTCCCGAGTAGCTAGGACTACAGGAGCCTGCCACCAGGCCTGGCTAATTTTTAATTCTTTCTGTAGAGACAGAACCTCACTTTGTTGCCCAGACTGGTCTGGAACCCCTGGGCTCAAGCAGTCTTCTTGCCCTGGCCTCCCAAAATGCTGGGATTACAAGCGTGAGTGCTGTACCAGGCCTGATCATTGCCTTTTCTAATGAAACTTATTTGGCCTTCATTTAACAATATGATGCATTGCTCTTGGCTATGGAGGTTCTCTGAGAAGACTAAGCTTTGGGTTGTGAGGTATCCAAAAGCTAATCTGAAATGAAAACCATGCAGTGTGCATTGTCATTGTCAGAGTCTCTTTCTGAGGTCCATTGCCAAGTACAGAGTCAATGAAAAATTCCCTGTGAACATTTTCTTTGGGTACCCCCTTCTAATTTAAATGCTATCTCCTTTTCTGTTGAAATTTTCAGAGATGGCCCTGTACACACCACATCCTTTAGATGGTTATGCTTTGGGAAATTCTCCTGCAACTTGAGATTTGTTTCATCTGTGCTTTCCCAAAGGCCCTATTAACATTTTTTTGTGCGTTCACCTCCGCTAGCCTCAGCGGATGACTTTGCATGCCTCTGATGTGCGTTTCTGATGTGCACCCATCTGTAGTGTGAAGCTCATGGGGGAAGTTCAGGAATGGCAATTGAGCAGGTTCTGCTCTCAGGCCCGAGGACAGCTGACCTTGTCCTTCTCCAAGGTCTCCAACAGCCCCCTGTGAACGTGGAGATATTCAGGAGTCAATACAGGAGTTCCCCTACCTGGTAGGAGCAGAGAGGGAGTCCTAGATTGGCATCCTAGTCTCAGGTTGGTCACTAACTTGCTGTGAGTCTTTCTGTTAGGGGCTTCACCTCTCTGATCCTTTGTTTCCTCACTGTAAGATCGCATCCTGATTCTGAAAACTACAAATGGTATTTCTGGAGAGGGTAAACTGGGCACTGGTCTCTTCTGAGGCAGGGGAAGGTTTTTGCTTCCTCAGACGATTTGATTATTCAGGCTAACTTGTGGCATCCTGGCCTTTCAGGAGCAGTAGTTTGAAGGTGTCAATGTGAATGTCAGTGGCTCCAGTTTTGAACAGCAAGGGAGCAAGACAGACATCCTGTTAATTTCACATGATGAAGTCTTGAATCACAAATGCAGAGTGAAAAAATACTGTTGATAAACATTGCCTAAACTCCTCAAAGTTCTGATATTTTCTTTTGAAAAGTGTCTGTTCATATCCTTCACCCACTTTTGAAAGGGTTTGTTTTTTTTTCTTGTAAATTTGCTTTAGTTCTTTGTAGATTCTGGATATTAGCTCTTTTTCTGATGGGTAGATTGCAAAAATTTTTTCCCATTCTGTTGGTTGCCAGTTTACTCTAATGATTGTTTCTTTTAAAAAGATAATTTCCTGAGTTGCTAAACCTCAAGCTTTCTGATTCATAGATTCCCAAAGCGAACCCTTCTGTTTTCTCTTTAATACTTTGAGCTTATTGAATTTAACCCTTTTGATGAAGATAATGGTGGAATAAAGATGACGGCTTGTAAGACCCTTTCTCGAATGTCATCTCATTTCATAACCCTGGTGGGAGACTCAGCCTAGGGCTGGAAAACCATCTGTATATTTTCTCCACACTTTGGGATATGAAAGCAAGAGAGACCTCCTGCTGAAGTCTCTGTTTTTAGGAAGATGAGTGTTTATTTTCAGGGGGATTCAAATTCTATGTTTTGATTCTAGTATGAGCTATCAGAAAACTGTTTCTCAGGGCTGGGGGAGACAAACCAGGTAATGACTTTGGCCTGGCCTGTGGGACTCAACTTTTCAGATGCCCAGACCTCACTGCAACTACTTACTTTACCCCACACCATCTCTGCATTGCAAATGGATTGGAAGCTCCTTGAGGGTAGGAACCATGTATTCTTATTTTCTTATGTTTTCCCCATAGTTGAATAAATGCGTCTTGAAACTATTATGAACTGAGTTTCTTAGAAATAATATTTTCCACCAGTTTTAAAATTAAGCTAGAAATGTTTTTATTAAATACATATATGAAAATGGTTAAGTAAAATAAAATGGCCCCAAAAGTCTTCCAGTGAAAACAACAGTCTTGCCAGATGTTCTTTCCAGAGGCAAGCCCTTTCCATTCCCTTAGTTTTTCCTTCGGGTAGTTACCTTCATGAGTTTTTCCAAATACATATTTTTTTTAGTTTTTCAAGTGAATGCATATATTAATACACGTAATTTTAAAAAGCCTCTTCAGTTTATGATGCATCCTAATAATCTCTGCCCCATCCCTTCTAACTCTCTAGAGCAATGACTTTTAACTCTTTCAGCAATGTCTTCTATTTTTTTCTCACATAACTACTTAGTCACTTCTTGATTATTTTATACATTATATAGTGATTTTTTAATATGACAGATGAGGAATTAGCTCTTACACCATCATTATCTTCACTTTCCTCCCATATCATCCCAAAGTAGTTGCCAGATTTAGGGGCTAAGCAGTCACCACATTATGACTATGTTCATATTGCTCATTGTTGAGAAAAACAGTGTATTATGCTCTTACTTCCTATCCTGTACTTCTTTCTGCCCTAGAGTTAATGATTGCCTAACCAATCCTTCTCCTTGTTTTTTTATTTTTGCTTTATCTTCAATGAACTTCTTTCCACATGCCCCAAATCTGCCAGTAACCTATTATTATTTTTAAAAGAAGGTATCTCACTCTGGTGGTCAGGCTGGTCTTGAACTCTTGGGCTCAAGCAATCCTTGCTTAGCCTCCTGAGTAGCTGGGACTACAGGCATGGGCCATTCCACTCAGCTAACCTATTGATATTTTGCTGTTTCTTTTCAAAGCCAGCTCCCTAGCAGGAATATTGCCTGTGTCGGATTCTGTTTGCTGGATCCATCTCATTCTCTGGTTTGTGTACTCCTTCATTTTACTGAAGTATTTTCTCCAATAAGCTTCCTAAGAAAGGGTACATGGAGGTAACCCCTGAGTCTTTGCTTGTCTAAAATTGTATTATTTTACCTTCACCCTTGATTATTTGGCTGAATATAGATTTATCAGTTGAAAATAACTTTTTTTTTCCTAGAATTCTAAAGGGATGGGTCCATTGTTTTTAGATTATTATTATTTTTTTGAGATGTTGTTTCACTCTTTTTGCCCAGGCTAGAGTGCGATGGAACAATCTCCATTCACTGCAACCTCCGCCTCCTGGGTTCAAGCAATTCTCCTGCCTCAGCCTCCCAAGTAGCTGGGATTACAGGCTTTCACCACTACGTGCAGCTATTTTTGTATTTTTAGTAGAGATGGAGTTTCTCCATGTTGGTCAGGCTGGTCTCGAACTCCCGACCTCAGGTGGTCCGCCTGCCTCAACCTCCCAAAGTGCTGGGATTACAGGCGTGAGCCACTGTGCCTGGCTCAGATTCTTTTTTGAGATAGGGTCTCTTCTGTCACCCAGGCTGGAGTGCAGTGGCACAGTTATGACTCACTGTAGTCTTGAACTCACGGGCTCAATTGATCCTTCTGTCTCAGCCCTCTGAGTAGATGAGAATACAGGCATATGCCACAATGCCCAACCAATTTTTGCATTTTTTGTAGAGATGGGGCTTCACTGCGTTGCCCAAGCTGGTCTCAAGTGATCCACCTTATTCCACCAATTATATTTCAAAAGATGTTGCCACCGTGGGGTGGGAGTTTTGAGACTCAGGGCCGACACCAGTCACTGTGATTTGTACACAGAGCATCCACATAATCCTGAAAATAGAGACTCATCCATAGTGTTTAATGATGATTTGACATATATAAACTGCAAATTTAATTCTTCCAGCATCAGCCGGGCATGATGGCTCACACCTTTAATCCTAGAACTTTTGGAGGCCGAGGCAGGAAGACTGCTTGAGTCTGAGAGTTAGAGACCAGCCTGGACAACAAAGCAAGACATTGTCTTTACTAAAAATAAAAATGTATTGGCTGACTATGGTAGTGAGCTCCTGTGGTTCCAGCTACTGGGGAGGCTGATGCAGGAGGATTGCTTCCATCCAGGAGTTCAAGGTTGCAATGAGCTATGATCATAATACTGCACTCCAGAGCGAAACCTTGTCTAAAAAAAAAAAAATCTGGCCCGGCGCAGTAGATCATGCCTGTAATCCCAGCACTCTGGGAGGGTGAGGTGGGTGGATCACCTGAGGTCAGGAGTTTGAGATCAGCCTGGCCACCATGGTGAAACCCTGTTTCTACCAAAAATACAAAAATTAGCTGGGCATGGTGGCAGCTGCCTGTAATCCCAGCTACTTGGGAGGCTGAGGCAGGAGAATCGCTTGAACCCAGGAGGTGGAGGTTGCAGTGAGCTGAGATTGCACCATTGCACTCCAGCCTGGGCGACAAGAGCAAAACTCCGTCTCAAAAAAAAAAAAAAAATTATTCTTGTACCTGTAAGGCAGGTGATATAAACACTATTTCTAGATGCTTAAACAGAAACTCTGACTTTCTGTGACTTACCCAAGGTGCTGCAGCCTCTGTGCACTTCTGATTTTACATCCATTGCACCCTCCACCTGGCCACACTTTCTCAGCATAAATAATCCAGTGCAAGCCCAGGATGCTATAAAGAGATGCATGTGGTCACTGTCACGGCATTTGTAGTCAAGAGAGCCAAGACAGGGAGCTGCCAGAGCATGGGAGCTGAGTGTTTCCTCGGCCAGCAATTAGCGGTGAATTATTGGTTGCTTTGGGAGGCATTTGGTTGGGGTCCCAGCGTGGTGCCTTCTCTCTCTCCTCCTCGCTCTGTAAGGCTTACTGATGGGCATTGGCAGGAAGCAGCTTGAGGGTACCGTACAGTAGCAGAGCACATCTTTCTCTCTCTAATAGGTGCCACTGAGCTGCTTATAGCAATGGGAAGTTGGTCTAGAAAAACACAGCCCAGGCCCCAGGAGCAGGGGGACTGTGTGGGCGGAAGCTGATGTTTGCACTCAGCTGGGGATGACCCAGCTTGGAGCTGCAGAGAGTAGGGTGGGCTGGGTTTTGCCTTCACATCATTTTTTAAAAATTATTTTATTTTATTTAATTTTTTTATTTTTAAAAAGAATGAAAGAGAGAAAGAAAGAGAGAGAGATTTTAGAAAAAGAGAGAAGGAGAAAGAAAGAAACAGCAAAAGAAAGAAAAAAGAATGAAAGAGGAAGAGATTTTAGAAAAAGAAAAGGAGAAAGAAAGAAACAGCAAAAGAAAGAAAAAAGAATGAAAGAGAGAAAGAAAGAGGAAGAGAAAGAGGGAGAGAGAATGGGATTCTTGTTTTATTGCTCAGGCTAGAATACAGTCTAAAAATGGGTATTAAAAATCTCTTTTATACCAATAATTGTGTTTAACAATGGAGACAGGAAGGAATAGGGGATGAAAATAACAAATAAGCAGCCAACCAATATTTTATTTAAACCTGTGAAATGCTATGCAATTGCTGGGGAGTGATTTACTTCCAGTTATGTGGTCACTGTTAAAATAGGTATAATGTGAAACTGAGAAAAATGTATGTCTAGTGGAGTTTTGGGAGGAGAGATCTGTAAATATTTGTTAAGTCTAGTTGTTCCAGGTCTGAGTTCAAGTCCTGGATATCCTTGTTGATTTTCTATCTCGTTGATCTATGTAATATTGACAGTGTAGCGTTAAAGTCTCCCACTATTACTGTGTGGGAGTCTAAGTCTCTTTGTAAGTCATTAAGAACTTACCCTATGTATCTGGGTGCTCCTGTAATGGGTGCATATATATTTAGGATCGTTAGCTCTTCTTGTTGCTTTGATCCTTTCACCACCATGTAGTGTCCCTCTTTGTTTCTTGTGTTCTTTATTGTTTTAAAGTCTGTTTTATCAGAGACGAAAATTGCAGCTTCTGTTAATGCTAACTGGCTGTTTTGCCCATTAGTTGATGTAGATTCTTCATTATGGTGATGCTCTTTACCTTTTGGTATGTTTTTGGAATGGCTGATACTGGTTGTTCCCGTCCATGTGTAGTGCTTCTTTCAGAAGCTCTTGTA
>CAUYQU010030912.1:0-105549 GCA_963574635.1 Cheracebus regulus | reverse complement strand
AGTAAATCACTCCTCAGCAATTGCATAGCATTTCACAGGTTTAAATAAAATATTGGTTGGATGCTTATTTGTTATTTTCATCCCCTATTCCTTCCTGTCTCCATTGTTAAGCACAATTATTGGCATAAAAGAGGTTTTTAATATCCATTTTTAGACTGCATTCTAGCTTGGGCAATAAAACAAGAATCCCAATCTCTCTCCCTCTTTCTCATCCTCTTTCTTTCTCTCTTTCATTCTTTTTTTTTCCTTTCTTTTGCTGTTTCTTTCTTTCTCCTTTTCTCTTTTTCTAAAAAAAAAAAAAAAGAACAAGAATCCTGTTCTCTCTCCCTCTTTCTCTTCCTCTCTCTCTCTTTCATTCTTTTTTTTCTTTCTTTTGCTCTTTCAGAAAAGAAATTAGAAAAAAAAAATCCTTAGGGTCCGAGGAAGAAGCTGGTATCATGGTGGTAATTTCTTTTTGATGCTTAAGCTAGTTTGAGCTAAGTTTCTAATGGTTGTCAATGAAATAAATATAAAGTTGCAACATTTTCAGATTAAGCTTTTTTTTTCTCTTGAAATCCACATTATATAATATACATTGGAAAAATGCTAAGTTGAATTTATGCTTCTTTTGGCAAAAACACTACTATTTAAGAAATGCTGTTTATGTCCCATAATGTTTGGCAATAAGAATGAGACTAAGGGATCTGTACCACTTTTTTATTTTTTTTGACATTTTCTATCTCACTCTGTGCCTTAAATGAGCAATCTTTAATGAGGTATTTACAGTCATAGCATGGAATGCATTATTCCTAATGTTTATCAAAGAAAAATTATTCTAGACATCATAACATGACAACAGTGGTAAAGATATATAACTTAATTGTCTATAGAAATGCCTCACGCTGCTGTACAGTTGCCTTAAGTTATTTGACAGAAAAAATTGTCAAAAGTCATTTTTAGTGTGATAATAAAAAATGAAAGAAAGTTCATTTAGAACAACCCTGATTCTATCCTTGGACCTCAGTGGAGGCTTGTGTTTCAGAACTTTGGAGGATCTATTTTTCTCTCATTGCTCAAGCATTCATTTTAGATACCTGTTACTCCCCAGCCCCATATGACTTGCTCTCTAAGGCAGATGAAGCAGGCTCCCACTGATGTGGAATATTCTTAAGAGCTGAGGCTTGAGGGATAAGGAAAGGGTCCCACCTGTGGGTCATAATCTTACTCTTCAAGTGATATGCATAAACTACAGGGCACAGTTTGTATCAGAACCTACACTGACTGCAAAGCTTTGGTTTGGCCAATCCTATGTATTTGCTTTGCTATATTCCCAAGTTTCCCTTTTAAATGTGTGTTTGTTTATTCCAGCCTAGGATGTGAGGGAAGAGCCCAGTTTTTAATGTATAATTCTACTTACCCCTAATTGTATTAATGGCAGTGTCTTACATTTCTGCCTTTGTTTTTCACAATTTATTGGTGTTTAACCTGAAATATAACAAATGGTCATAGAACATTAAAGCTAATAGAGTCCTTAATGATTATTGAGCATACCCTGCACCCCGCCTGCATCACTTTACAGAGAACATGACTGAGTTTCAAAAAGATGAATGAATTTGCCCAAGGATACACTTAGTTATCAATGGAAGTGGGGTTTTGTGCCCTGGGCTCCTCAGTTTAGAATTACCGCTTTTTTATGGCATCAAGTTTATGGTAGATAGTGCAGAGGGAAAGACTCTCATTTATTTTTAAACTCAGAAATCAGCTATATAGTATTTTTCTGTGTAGCAAAATACTACCATTGCCTTTTCCTGAAATTTTAAAGTAATTCTCATGAATTATTCCAAGCCATGGATATCAGGCATCAAAGGAGAAAAGCAGAAATAATAGAACACAAAGCTTGCAAGCAGATGCCTCTTCTTTATATGGCGAATATTTAATTTCCAATTACTTGTTTACAAGAAGACATCCAAAATGTCTCAGAACTAGTTAGTCTCCAATATGAAATCTTCTTCCCTTCTGCTTCTGCCAGCCAACATTTTATTTCTTCTTGTAACCACCTCTGCATGTATTAAAAAGGAAAAAAACATCGAGGGAGAAGATTTGTCTTCATATTCAATTCTTCCTATTACTGCATAGAACAAAAATGTGCATGCTGTCCGTGGGACATTATTTTCTTGTCTGTATTCTTTTTATTTGGTTAAGTTGAGGTAGCCTGTACAATTGGAGGGAAATGTTGTTCTCATGTTAAAAACAATGAAAACATAAGCAGTTCCCTTAGGCCAGGTTAGAAAGTCCCAAATGAACAGAATATTAGACAGTTATCTGTTGTTTTCAGGACCACACATTTTCTCCATCTTCAAAAAATTGGAATAAGACATTTCCTATTTTCTCCAAAAGGCATTTAAATTAATCACACTGTCCTTATAAATCCGATTACTGATATACCATATATTTTAATGCTGTCAGAAGATACAAAATGATAAACACTCATGGAAATGGAGCTGTAGGATTTATTGAGTGTGTTTGACTTTATTTATCAAACCTCCTGAGGTTTGGAGTCAGGGAGGGTAAGTATAGGACCTCCCTACAAATGTCTCTTGTTGGTATCATCATGAAGTGAGGACTGAGCTGAAGCAATGAGGAGGCTGTCAGCCTGCCCTTCATAAATACATATTGTCATTTTCCATTTTAATAAAGTATTGTTATTTCACAGGGGAGGAATAAGTTCTTATACTTCTTACTAGTAAGAATTGGCGTGTCCTACCAAATTATTTTTGCTTTTACACAATTAATCTCAGCTTACTTCCAAACTGAGTAAATACAAAATTTCTTTCAATCAATGTTTGTATAAACCCTTGAAAGTAATCCATAGGAAAAAGAAATCAACTGTCTATACTACAGTAGTGGGGCAGATGAAGAGAAATGTCACTAGGCAGCAGCAGAACTCTCAAAAATAGACTTATTTCTGACCTAAATGTTGCCAGTGAAGCAGATTCCTAGATGTATCTTGGGGCTTGCAGCTGCCAGGAATGTTTTCTGGGTGGTCACAGAGCTCATTAATCACTTCTGTGTGTTCACTAGTCTGGTGGCAGGTTGACAGGCAGAAGCCTAAAGGACTGGGTAAACCTGGCAAATCTCATCATTTTATAGGTTGGCCTAAATCCCTTCAAAGCCCAAATTCCTTTGCATGGCATATGAGGCATTTCCTGATGTAACCCCAATCTCCTCTCCCACATCATGTCTGACTGTTGCCTTTGTCCTATCATAAGCTTTAGGCTATGCTGGGCCATGCTGTTATACCTTTTAACATTCCACTTCCTTAGTTATAGTATCCTGCCTTCCTAGTCAACCTGATGAACCATACAGCTTTCAAAACTCTGTTCAAGCTCTGCTCATCTTGTTGGATACTTCCTTGTTTTAATCCTTAACTCACAGTTTTGTGATTTTTTTATTATTGTCTATTATTTACTACTGTAACTACTGTTTACTATTGTAACTGTTCTGCAAGGGCGGAAAATAACTTGTTTATGGGCTTATCTCAGCACACAGGACAATGCCTAGCATGTGACAGGTGCTTCATAAATGAATAATAAAAGAGGGAATGAATCTAGGCAATAGATGTCTAGATTGTGACCAATGGGTCCAAACCTATTCATACTTTTATTATAGACTCAAACTATCAACTGAATTCAATGTTCAGTACATATATATACATACATATACACACAGTATGTGTGTGTGTGTTTGTGTGTGTATATGGCGCCATGGACAAGTTGGACAAGTCCAAGTCAAAAAATTTCAAGAAAGTCTATCCGTACCTGTGGGGTGGTAACAGTAGTGTTTAATAGTGAAGCTGTGGAGTCAGGCTGCCTGTGCTAAAAGGCTGAGTCCACCACTTTCCATATGTGAGGCAATGGTCAATTTCTTAACCTCTGCGAGCTGCAAAATAGGGCTGAAAGAATGCTACCAGAGGAACAAAGAAAGAGGAGCTGGTACCATTCCTTCTGAAACTATTAAAAAGAATCAAAAAAGATTGATTCTTTCCTAACTCATTTTATGAGGCCAGCATCATCCTGATACCAAAACCTGGCAGAGACACAACAACAAAAAAATTCAGATCAATATCCCTGATGAACATCGATGAGAAAATCCTCAATAAAATACTAACAAACCAAATCCAGCAGCACATCAAAAAGCTTATCTACCATAATCGACTTGGCTTCATTCTGGGGAAGCAAGCCTGGTTCCGTATATGCAAATTAGTAAATGTAATCACATAAACAGAACCTATGACCAAAACCACATGATTGTCTCAATAGATGCAGAAAAGGCCTTTAATAAAATTAAACATCCATACACATTAAAAACTCCCAAAAAACCAAGTATCGATAGAACATATCTCAAAATAATAGCTATTTATGACAAACCCATAGCCAATATCATACTGAATGGAAAAAAGCTGGAAGCATTCCCTTTGAAAACTGGCACAAGACAAGGATGCCCTCTCACTACTCCTATTCAACATAATACTGGAAGTTCTAGCCAGGGAAATCAGGCAAGAGAAAGAAAGAAAAGGTATTCAGTTAGGAAGAGAGGAAGTCAAATTTTCTCTGTTTGCAGATGATATGACTCTATATTTAGAAAACCCCATCATTTTAGCCCAAAAACTCCTTAAGCTGATAAGCAACTTCAGCAAAGTCTCAGGATACAAAATCAATGTGGAAAAATCACAAGCATTTCTACACACCAACAGTAGATAAGCAGAGAGCCAAATCATGAATTAAATCCCATTCACAATTGCTACAAAGAGAATAAAATACCTAGGAATACAACTTAAAGGGGTGTGAAGGACATCTTCAAGGAGAACGACAAACCACTGCTCAAGGAAAAAAGAGGACACAAATGGAAAAGCATTTCATGTCCTTGGATAGGAAGAATCGATATTGTGAAAACGTCCATACTGCCCAAAGTAATTTATAGATTCAGTGCTATTTCCATCAAGCTGCCATTGATTCTTTTTGCAAAATTAGAAAAAAACTACTTTAAATTTCATATGAAACTGAAAAAGAGCCATATTGCCAAGACAATCCTAAACAAAAACAAAGATGGAAGCATCATACTACCTGACTTCAAACTACACTACAAGGCTACCATAACCAAAACAGCATGGTACTGGTACCAAAACAGATATATAGACCAATGGAACAGAACAGAGATCTCAGAAATAACACCACACATCTACAACCATTTTAACTTTGACAAATCTGACAAAAGCAAGCAGTGGGGAAAGGATTCTCTAATAAATGATGCTCGGAGAACTGGCTAGCCGAATTCAGACAACTGAACTGGACCCCGTCCTTCTACCTTATATAAAAATTAACTCAAGATGGATTAAAGACTTAAATGTAAAACCCCAAACTGTAAAAACTCTGGAAGAAAACCTAGGCAGCAATACCATTCAGGACATTGGTATGGACGAAGACTTCATGACTAAAACACCAAAAGTAATTGCAACAAAAGCCAAAATTGACAAATGGGATCTGATTAAAGAGCTCCTGCACACCAAAAGAAACTATCATCAGAGTGAACAGGCAACCTACAAAGTGAGAGAAAATTTTTGCAATATTCCCATCTGACAGAGGTCTAAAATCCAGAATCTACAAGGAACTGAAACAAATTTACAAGAAAAAACTCCATCAAAAAGTGGGCAAAGGATATGAGCAGACACTTCTCAAAAGAAGACATTTATGTGGCCAAAAATCATAGGAAAAAAAGCTCATCATTACTGGTTATTAGAGAAATGCAAATCAAAACCACAATGAGATACCATCTCATGTCACTTAGAATGGCAATTATTAAAAAGTCAGGAAACAATAGATGCCGGCAGTGCTGTGGAGAAACAGGAACTCTTTTATACTGTTGGTGGAAATGTAAATTAGTTCAATCACTGTGGAAGACAGTGGTGATTTCTCAAGGATCTAGAACCAGAAATACCATTTGACCCAGCAATCTCATTACTGGGTGTATACCCAAAGGATTATAAATTATTCTACCGTAAAGACACAAGGACACGTATATTTATTGCAGTACTATTTACAATAGCAAAGACTTGGAACCAACCCAAATGTCCATCAATGATGGACTGGATAAAGAAAATGTGGCATATATATACCATAGAATACTATGCAGCCATGAAAAGGAATTAGGTCATGTACTTTGCAGGGACATGCATGAGCTGGGAGCCATCATTCTCAGATAACTAACACAGGAACAGAAAACAAACACTACATTATCTCACTCATAAGTGGGAGTTGAACAATGAGAATGTATGGACACGGAAGGGAACATCACACACTGGGGCCTGTTGGGGGATGGCGGACAGGGGAGGAAGAGCATTAGGACAAATATGTAATTCATGGGGGCTTAAAACCTTGATGACAAATTGATAGGTGCAGCAGACCGCCATGGCAAGTGTATATCTTTATAACAAACCTGCACACTCTACACATGTATCCCAGAACTTAAAATAAAAATTAAAGTACTAAATATGGTAAGAAAATAGGGCTGAAAATAGTAACTACTTCACTGGGTGTTGGGAAGATTGAATATGTTAATCCATGGGAGGTACTTAACCCAGAGACTGGAAGGATCGAGAGAGTATAGCCAGACAAGTCATTACACTTTTTGAGAGGCCCATGGTAGGACCTCTAAGCACATATTTAATTTTTCATGTGGATTCCAAATAGGTTCTCATTCTGTTTATATGTTTCTAGAAAATAATTATCACAGTGTCCTTTAGAAGGGGGAAAAAAATCCACCAACTAACAAAGATACCCCTTTAAGGAGAAATGAGAACACAGAAACACACAACAGATCTAATGTGTGAAAGAAACTTGATGTGTTAGTTTAGTTACAACAAATGTATAAAAGGTTTGATTATATGATTTTTTTAAAAAATTGCTTAAGTATTTTTTTTTACTTAATACAACAAAAGAAAATGTAATTTAATGTTGTGGCTATAGGCAATTAGGAATTGGCCCTGTTACCCCTCAGTCCTTGGGAACCCAGGCTGTTTCCAACTTTTCATTTCACCATCCTTAAAGTGAGCTATTAGGGGCCTTAGAGTTCAAGACAGAATTTCAGCAATCTCATAAGCATCCAAGAAGGAAATACACTTCCCCTTTAAGGACACATTTCAGAAATTGCCACACCACTTTCCTACACTTATTATTGACCAGAACTTAGTCACTTTTACCACAACTAGTAGCAGAAAAAATTGAGATGTGTAGTCTGTATTCAGGTGATCTACTTAACTAAAATTCAGAATTTTATGATATAGAAGAGGAGATACTGAGGGCATTGAGCACCCTTTGCCAGAGCTGACTTTGATGTTCTTGATGTGTACTGGGGTATTATCATTATAACTCTATGATGCTAAATACATTTCTATGAATTTTGTTTTTCTTGTTGGTAACTCATGAAGTCAAAACTGGACTTTCATATGCTTTTCCATATCTCTGTGCTTAATTTAAGGGTAATAGATATTTGTCCATTATTTCCAGGTAAAATGAAGTTCTTTCATTGCACAACCATTTTCCAGGCTAACAGTCCAATTTCTAGATTTGAAGCAACATTTATGAGGTATTTGGTACTCTTAGCCTGAAGTCCCAAAAACTCTGGAGGATTTAAAACTGCATAAGTGTAATTTTTCTTGATTAAAGGCCCTTTGTCTATATTGTTTCCATTACCTGTAATGATTTGCTAACTTTTATTTCTAACAAACTCTTACTCATTCTTCAAAATCCATCTTCAGCTTTCCATTTTTGTGAAGTTTCCTATAATTCTCCTAGTTTGTCTTCCTCTATGTGCTCTCAGAATGTTGTTTTTATCTCTAGCGTCACATTTGGTACATTGTGTTGTGAAAATGTGCATTCCTCCCCTCTCAAGTTGATTGTGAGTTTGGGCAGGCAGACAGGCACTCAGAAGCATTTGTTGAATGAATGAATGAATGATTTCCTCCCCTAATAGATGATTACTTATATACCATTATTTCAAAGAAAGTTTCTTTAATTAGCAGAAATACAGCATGGAAAATAACATCAGCATATGACCTCTTCTATTTCACAGAGAAAATAAAACCGTCAGATAAAAAAAAATGCCTTCACTTTTCTGCCATTAAACCTATAAACCTGCCTGCATTCTTATCTCTCATATCTTCTGTTTCCTTTCCATCTTATTATCATTCTGGAGATAATCCTCCATCTGTGTTACAGGTTCCCCATCCCAAATTTCCCCAGAAACTCACCCTATTCATCACAATTTTCTTTCTTGTTCTTTTAACTTTTTCTATTGCACTCTTCCCATCATCATTTAAACACAGGCAATTTATTTTCATATTTTAAATGAAATATCATCTTTGGACTCTACTTCCCATTTCTACTGTCACTGTAATTTTTCTCTTTTACAAAGACTTGAGAAAGCCACCCAAGCTCACTGATTCGCAAACCAGCCACTGACTCTTCAACGCACTCCAGGCTGTGGTCCTCTCCCAGCCCTTCACGTACAAGGCTCCTGCCACAATCAACAGTGAGTTCTCTGTTTCTAGACAGACTTCTGCTGTGTCACTCCTTCAGCACCATGGAAGAGTGTAGAGTACTATGTCCTCGTGACACAATCTCAACACTAGACCTCTGTATCGCCAGATTTCCCCCATTTTCATTTACTTTTGGGACTCATTCTCAGATTTTCTTGCTAGATCATTTTCCTTTATCTGGGGTTTGATCTTGAGTTTTTAGAGGTTTTATCATTGGTCTCTTCCTCTTCTTAATCTGTATTCTCTACCTCATGATTTTATCCATGCCTATATTATTAATTACCATATATATTACGAATATTTTCAAGTGAGTATCTTCATTCCAAAGTTTTCCTCTGAGCTCCAGACTCAAGTAGCAAATTTCCAACATAAAATCTCCAACTGGAAATCTTAGAAAAACCACAAACTTAACACATTTAATATGGGCATACCTGAACTCATGATCTCCTTCCTCAAACCCAGTGTTCCACAAATGTCCTCTTAATAAATGGCATTACTGTTTATCCAGTTGCTCAAAATGAAAACTCAGAAGTCATTATTTTGTCCACAGAAAAGAGTACATTTCTGTGTGGTCTAATTTTTCTAGCAGTTGAAGGAACTTTGGTATATAGTGTTAGCCAGCCTCTAAGATGGCCATCAATGATTCTGTCCCCTGGTGTTCACTTTTTGTGAATCCTCATCCCTTAAGTGTAGATTGCACTTAGTGATTCACTTGCAACAAATGGAATGTGACAACTAATGTGACACCACTTCCAAATTTGGTTTTAAAAACACTGGCTTCCATGTTGGGTGTGTGTATTCTCTCTCCCTCTCTCTCTCTCCCTCCCTCCCTCTCTCTCTCTCCCTCTCTCTCTCTCTCTCTCTCTCCCTCCCTCCCTCCCTCCCTCTCCACATGTACTGAGAGAAGCAAGGTTCCATATCACCAAGTCATTCATAAAACCCATAGAGAGGCTCACATCCCAACACAACAAATGCTTCAGTTGCAGATGGCATGTGAGGAACTGGGCCCTGCCAGCAGCCATGTGTGTGAGGTTGAAAGTAAATTATGGTTTGAGGTAACTGCAGCCCCAGCTGACAGCTTGACAGCAACCCTATGAGAGACTTTGACCCAGCTAAGCTGTTTTAGCTTTTTAGCTTGGTAAGTTTGGGGTAATTTGTTATGCAGCAAAAGATAATCAACATACATTTGAAAAAAAACTTGTCTTTGGGGAAACCAGATGGCTCCTGATCTATAACAACTTTGTAGAGATTGCAAAACAGAATTCATTTATGGACTATTGTGTAAATATTGAGCTAATTAATGACATGATTTGTATGTTTTTCTTTTAAAACACAACTTACAGCAAAAGTTTGTTTTCAGTGTGAATTGTCTTTTACTTCTGAAAACTTTAACTGTTGGACAAACATAAAAAGAAGTTAAATATCCATAATTCAACACCTCAAGATCTTGGTCAAATAACCTGATAAAGTTTATGCAACCAACCCATATTGACCCACCCTCACCTTTACATATTTTGGCAAAAATATTGGGCAGAGAGAATTCTTTTGAGCTACCAAAGATGTGTGGTAATCCCACAGGCATACATTAATATATTCTGTATCCTATGTAAAATTTTTAATTTTTAAATCAAAGCTTTATGAGTTTTATTTCTTTTTTAAATGAATGTAAGTAAATCCTAGTTAGAATTCTCAATTCCCCTTTCTTTTTACCTCCTTAATTAACTTATCTACTATTTCTTTTCCTCTACTTTTTGTTCTCCAGATAATGGTCTCTTATTTCTCGTTAATTTTAGATCTAATAACAAAGAATGCAAGAATCAAAGGCAAGTATAATAGAAAACATAGTAACTTGGGCAATAACTAAAGTCAATTTTTATGGCTTAGATAAAAATAAACATGCAACTTACAGTTCATTTCTTCTCTAATAAAAAGAATGTACTAAAATAGTTTTAATCAGAAAACTCTTAAGAAGAACAAATGTAGGCATCCTAGAGGATTGAAATAGAAATACATGGCTTTCAAAAAAGACAACAGCTGAAATAATCACATGGTCGAATTATGTATAAGAATTTAAAAAATCTCCACAATATTAGAAACCCAAAAAACTTACTACTAAAGTTTTAACATGAGTATGTAGAAATAACTTAAGAATGAATCATAATATATCATTTGAGACTAATAGGAAAAGTTTAACATTTTTTAATAATTATTCAGAAATCTTTGTGATAGCATTGGAATTTTACATTAACTGATAAATGTTTTAGAATTAAAATTACTGTAAGAATGAGTCATATTTAAGTTTTAATGCTGAAATGAACACTGATTATTAAATGGAAGAATCTTAAAGTTACTTGATTTTTAAAAAATGGGTAGAAAAGGTATAGAAATTATTGCTATGAATATATTAATTCAGCACTGCTGGTGACAAATCCTTCAAGCAAAATGAGAAAAATATTTCCCTTATACAACTAGGTGATTCAACAGAAACTTGTAGCAGTTATTACTCCTCATCTTTCATTTTTGGTGAGCCCAGGAACCTTTATGACTGTGGCACATAATGGGAAACATAGTGATCACAGTAGATCTTTTGTTTTGTTTTGTTTTTTACACCATCAGCACACTTTCACTTTGTAAATAATCTACCAGTTGCCATGCTACTGATACTTTAGATTTCTGGGTGCATACATCCTTCATGTTAATGAGATACATACCTTTTACTTATTAGTATTTCTGGACACACATGTACACATAGACATATAGAGTCCTACACAAAAACACTACCAAATCTGTAAATATTTTTGCTTTATATCTTTGAGAATTTCCAATTAGCTATGACACTTTGTTTTATTTACCCTTGTATATCAATTTTGTCTGTTTATGATAGTTTATAGTTTTCTTATACTTTTTTTATGTAGACAACTATAGAATAATGATGACAGTGATTAAGTATGTTTTCTTATAAAAAGCACAAGAGCGCTCATGGGAAATATGACTATGATGCAAATTATATAAAATAAAGAATTCATTAACTGTATTTCAGATACACTGGCAACATTATGAACTTTCATGAAAACCAACACTGATTCTTTTTTTATTGAGATATAATTTACACAAAAAATTTTCCCTTTTAGAGTGAACAATTCCGCAGTTTTCAGTATACTCACAAAATTGAACAACCATTACTGTGATCTAATTTCAAAACATTTTTATCACCCACAAAATAATCCCTATGCATAAAGCCATCATTTTCCATTTCTTCCTCCCTTAAGCCTTTAGTAATTACTTTTCTATTTTCTGTCTCTTTTGCCTATGTGACCATTTCACTTCAGTAGAATCGTATAATATATAACCTTTGTGTGTCTGTATTATTTCACTTAGCATAATGTTTCAAGGTTCCTGCATGTTGTAGCATGTTACAGAAATTTATTCATTTTAATGGCCAAATACTGTTTCACTGTATAGATATATGTCATTTTATCCATTCATAATTTGATAAACATTTAGAATGTTCTACTTTGACTATTGTGAATAAAGTTTCTATGTACATTCATGTATAAGTTTTTGTGTGTACATATCTTTTTAATTTTTTTTTTGATATATATATCTAGGAGTAAAATTGCTGGGTCATATGGTAATTCTGTATTTAAATTTTTGAGAAACTACCAAATTGTTTTCCAGTTTCTGTACCATTTTGCATTTCTATCAGCAATGTAGGAGGATCCCAATTGCTCATCCTTGAAAGTTTTTGTTATTTTCTGTTTTTCTTTTAAATTACAGTCATCCTATCAGATACAAAGGAATATCTCATTATGATTTTATTTTACATTTTGCTAACTATCAGTGATGTTTAACTTCTTTTTATGTGCTCATTGGCAATTTGTATATCTTCAATTTTTAACTGGATTATTTGGGTTTTCTAAAATTATTAAAATGTAAGAATATACATTAGATAAAAGCACCTTTTCAGGTATGTTATTTGAAAACATTTTTTCTCATTGTGTTGGTTATCTTTTCACTTTCCTAATCGTATCCTTTCAAGCATAAAAGTTTTAAATTTTAATAGAAAGTTTTAACTTTTCTTTTATTGATTGTGCTTTTGATGTGATATATAAGACAAAGATTTGTGCTGATGTTTCTTTTAAGAGTTGTATAGTTTTAGCTCTCACTTTTACTTATTTTGAGTTAAATATTTTAAGGTAGGGGTCTAGCTTCATTCCTGTGGATGCAAACATTCAGTTTGCCTAACACTATTTATTGGAGAGACCTTTCCTCATTGTGTATTCTTGATGTCTTTGTAAAAGATTAGTCAGCTATATATGCATGGGTTTTATTCTGAACTCTCTATTCTGTTC
Source organism: Cheracebus regulus (assembly GCA_963574635.1). Taxonomy (NCBI): domain Eukaryota; kingdom Metazoa; phylum Chordata; class Mammalia; order Primates; family Pitheciidae; genus Cheracebus; species Cheracebus regulus. Next base: position 92,625 of record CAUYQU010030912.1, on the reverse strand, counting down.
AATTGGTTTAGTGTTTGTTTTCATGCTAATACCACACTATTTTGATGATTATATCTTTGTAATATTGTTTAAAATCAGGAAGTATGATACCTTTAGCTTCTTTCTTCTTCCACAAGATGCTTTGGCTATTAGGGATGAATTTTAAGATTTTTTTTTCTGTTAGAGATGTCATTGGGATTTTGATAGGGATTGCATTGAATCTATAGATCACTTTGAGTAGTATGAACATTTTAACATATTAATTATACCAATCCGTGAACACAGGATATCTTTTCATTTGTTTGTGTCTTCTTTAATTTTTTTCATTAATGCAGTATCATTTTCTAGCATACAGATTTTTCACCTTTTTGGATTAACTTTATTTCTAAGTATTTTATTATTGGTAATGCTATTGTAGGTGGGATTGTTTTCTTGATTTTTTTTTTTAGATAGTTCATTGTTAGTATATAGAAACACAATTGATTTCTTTGTGTTGATTTTATATCCTTCAACTTAATGAATTTCTTTATTCTAACAGTTTTATGGTAGAGTATTTAGGGTTTCCTACATGTAACATCATGTTGCCTGCAAACAGGAACAATTTTGCCTCTTTCTTTCTAATTTGGATGCCTATTAATTCATTTTATGCCTAATTGCCCTGGCCAAGATTTTGAGTGTAAACATCCTTGCCTTTTCCTGATTTTAGAAGAAAAGCTTTCAGCTTTTCACCATTGAGTATGTGTTAGGTTTGGGGTTGTACTATAAGTACTTTATTATGTTGACATTATTTTATACCCCCATTGTTGAGAGTTTTTAATCATGAAATGATGTTGGATTTTGTCAACTTTTTGCACTAATCGAGATGATCATATAATTTTTATCATTCATTCTGTTGCTGCAGTGTATGACATTTATTGATTTGTGTACATTTAACCATTTTTGCAGTCTAAGGATAAATCCTACTGAATCAGTGTGTTTAATACTTTTAATGTGCTGTTGAATTTGGTTTGCTAGCATTTTGTTGAGAATTTCTGTATCTAAGTTCACAAGGGATATTGGCTTGTAATTTTCTTTTCTCATAATGCTTTGGTATCAGGGTGATGATGGCTTCATAAAATGAATTTGGAAGTAAGTGTTCTCACTTTTTCAATGTTTTTGGAAAAATTTGAGAAGGATTGGTGTTAATTCTTTAAATATTTGGAGGAAGTCACCAGTAAAGGTATCTGGTTCTGGGCTTTTCTTTGCTGCAAAGTTTTTGATTACCAATTCATTCTTCTTGCTCAGTATTTTTCTGTTCAGAATTTTATTTCTTCATAATTCAGTCTTGGTAGATTGTACTTATGTTGGAAAAATGAGCTTTAAGTCTAAAATAACCACAAGAGACAAGGTTATTATTTAATGATAAAAGGGTCAATACATCAAGAAGATAGAACAATTGTAAATATTTATGTACCAAACACGAATACCTAAGCACATAAAACAAATACTAAAAGAACTGAAGGAGAAATATACAGCAATAGTGGTGATATTTTATTGCTCCACTCTCAATAATGGAGATACAGACAGAAAATCTGTAAGGAAACAGTGAATTCGAACAATGCTATAGACCATATAGACCTAACAAGCATGCACAGAACATACCACCCAACAGCAGCAGAATACACATTCTTCTCCAGTGCAAATGGAACATTCTCCAGGACAGATCACATGTTAGGCCACAAAACAAAACTAAGCGAATTTGAGAAGACTGAAATCATATCAAGTATCTTTTCCAACAATTAAGGTATGAAAGGAGAAGTTTACAACAAGAAGAAAAGTGAAAAATTCACAAGTACATGTTAATTAAATAACACACTTCTGAACAGTTAATGATTAAAAGAAGAAATATAAAGAGAAATTTAAAAATTTCTTGAAAAAAACAGAAACGGACACACAACATACCAAACTTACGGGACATTGTAATCAGTGTCTTTATGAAGCAACTTTTTCTGGCATTGGATTTGTACAAGCAATGACCTTGGCAAACTTGTTACTGAATTTCTTGGCTGTTTCATAATCAGCAGATGCTTTATCACCACAAAAGTTTAAAAATTTAATGCTATGACTTTCCTCAAATTATTGCGACTAGCCTGTTGAATATTTACAATCCCTTCAATTTTCAGTTCATTGCGATAGATCTTTGTTTCTGTATCAACATACTATTGTCATGCGTTCGCTGCAATGCTGATAAATTCACTCCTTCAGCATGTAATCGAAATCTTCATTTTTAGCATTATGTAGTGTTTTTCTATTTTTCTTCTGTTTATCCCTTTCAGCATAGAATTTTGACAGTTTATCCTTCTGTTTCTTCAGGTTATATATGGTGGTCATTGTGACACCATACTTCTATAAGGCATTTTTACATTTACACCACTGCCCAGTTTGACCAGTAGTCTGATTTTCTGTGCTGTAAACAACAATGCTTTCTCATGCTCTTTAAAATAATTTCTGGATGCCACTAGTCAAGTTTATATAAACCAGTCAATAGGGACTTATCATAAAATTAAGAACAATACATACACTAATTTAGACTTTTCCTTTTTTGTTATTTTATTTATTGTGGACTCAAGAAGTACACGTGCAGGTTTGTTGGATAGATATATTGCATAATGGTGAGGTTTGGGCTTCTAGTAAACCCATCACCCAAATAGTAAACATAGTACCTGATAGGTAATTTTTAACCCTCATCTCCCTCGCACCCTCCCCACATTTGGAATCTCCAGCACCTATTTTCATGTTTATGCCCATGCGTATCCATTGATGTAGCTCCCACATATAAGTGAGAACAAGAAATATCTGACTTTTTTCGCTGAGTAATGTCACTTAGGATAGTGGCCTCTACCTTCATGTTGCAGCAAAGGACATAATCTCATTCCTTTTTATGGCTGTAGTACTCCATCATAAATGCACACATCATGAAATGCAATCCATAACAGTTGATTGGATTAAATATATGGTCGATATATATACCATGGAATCAACTTTGGTGTCAGTCAACATAGACCAATATGTATGCACACATATACCGTGGAATACATTTTGTAACAGTTGTTTGGATTAAAAATGTGGGGTGTGTGTGTGTGTGTGTGTGTTTGTGTGTAGGTAGGTAGGTTGGTAGATAATGATAGATAGATAGTATAAAATCAACCTAAATGTCAACTGTTGATTGATGCTTAGGTTGATTCCATGACTTTGCTATTTTGAATAATTCTACCTTAGACATACAAGTGCAGGTGTCATCTTGATAAAATGTTCTTGTTAGAATGATTTATTTTCCTCTGGGTAGATACCCAGTAGTGTAATTGCCATGTTGAATGGTAGTTCTATTTTTAGTTCTTTGAGAAATTTACATACTGTTTTTCCATAGGGTTTGAACTAATTTATATTTCCACCAACAGTGTAGAAGCTTTTCTCTAACCCCTTGGTAACATCTGTTATGTTTTGACTCTAGTGCCATTCTGACTGGTGTGAGATGGCATTTCATTATGGTTTTAATTTGCATTTCTCTGGTAATTAGTGATATTGAACATTTTTTCATGTTTCTTGGCTGCTTGTATGTCTTCTTTTAAGAAATGTCTATGTCCTTTGCCCACTTTTTAATGAGGTTCTTTGTTTTTTTCTTGTTGATTTAAGTTCTTAATAGATTCTGGATATTAGACCTGTGTCAGAATGCACAGTTTGCAAATACTTTCTCTCTTTCTCTAGGTTTTCTGTTTGCTCTGTTGATTATTTCTTTTGCTATGCAGAAGCTCTTTAGTTTAATTAAATGGTGCTGGAAAAACTAGTCATATGCAGAAGAATGACACTGGATTCATGTTTTACCATATACAAAAATTAACTCAAAATGGACTAGAGACTTAAATGTGGGACCTGAATCTGTTAAAATCCTAGAAGAAAACCTAGGAAAAACTTTTTGACATTGGCCTATGTGAAGAATTTATGATTAAGACATCAAAAGCAAATACAACAAAAAAATAGACAAATGAGACTTTCTCTTTTTCTTATTACTGTTACCCATAGGGCTATCTACAAGCCTTTTTGACATTTTCAGCATTATCTTTTCTCCACAGAGCAGAGAATAAGCAAAACAACAACAAAAACACAATGATTAATGTATGTAGGTCTTAGCTCCACACGGGCCATTGTGAGGAACCTACTCTTGGTGCTTCTAACCTGCACACCTGCCATTTTATTAACCTTTGTGGGCACGCTTGCAAGGGGAAGTCTGGGCATGCCTGGAAAAGACATCACAACTTAAGAGAGCTGTGAAGTTCCCTTGGGGATGCTAAATAAACTGTGTATTATGTGCCTTCATTTTGACTGTGATCCATCACAAGAGATGAGGTGTGAATACTTCCTGTTGTGGCATCATGTTAGTAATCAAAAAGTTCTGGATTTTAGTGCATTTGGATTTTGGATTTTTGCTTGAGAGATGCCCAGTCTGTTTACTTCTTCCTTTCCAATATGGAAGACTTTCTTTTCTCTTTCTTGATTAATTACCCTGGCTACAACTTCCAGTAAAATACTAAATAGAAGTGATGAGAGTGGATATCTTCACTTTGTTTTTAATTCTAGGAGAAAGCATTCAGTATTTCACCATTAAATATACATTTGCTATGGGCTTATACAATTTCTTTAGCAGGCTGAGAAAAATTCCTTCTATTTCTAGTGTGTTGAGTGTTTTTCATTATAAATTGGAGTTGAATTTTGTCAAATGCTTTTAAGGTATATATTAAGATTATCTAATCTAATTGGTGTGTTACTGTTAGAAATAGATGACCCTCTCATGGCAAGATGGCTAGTGAGAGTACCCTTCCTGCAGCCAGGAAGTAAAAATTGTATTGCTGAAGGATCCTTTGTCTCAGTGCTAATTTTTCTTTGTGGCCCTGATTATCTGTTTCCAACATCTATTTCCAACAATTACATTGATTGATTTTCATATGCTGAACCAAACTTGCATTCCTGGGATAAATCCCACTTAGTCATATTGTATAATCCTTTTTATGTGTTGGTAGATTTGTTTTCTATTATTTTGTTGAGAGTTTGCTTCTATATTCATAAAGAATGTTGTCTGCAGTTTGCTTTTCTTGTGATGTCTTTGTTTTTGATATCAGTTTAATACGGGACTTGTGAAATTAGTTGAAAAGTATTCTTACATTTTTTGGAAGATTTTTTGAAATATTGCTGTTAATTCTCCTTTAAACATTAGGTAGAATTCACTGGTGAAGCCTTCTGATTCTGGGCTTTTCTTTGTGGGAAACTTTTTGATTACAGATTTAATGTCTTATTTGTTATAGGTCTATTCAGATTTTTTATTTCTTCTTGAGTCAGTTTTAGTTTGTATCTTTTAATGAATTTGTTTATTTCATTTAGGTTATCTAATTTATTGATATACAATTGTTGGTTTTATTATTTTATAATCTTTAAAAAATTTATGTCAGCTCCCTCTTTCATACCTGATTTTAATAAACTGAGTACTCCCTTTTGTTTTTCTCGGTCAGTCTAGCTAAAGGTTTTTCAGTTTTGATGTGCTTTTTGTTAGGAACTCAGATGAGCTGCAGAGAAGTGAGCTGCTAGTTGTTAGAGTAGTCAATTAAGATAATAAGCAAAATAAATGTAATATTAATAGTTAAGCCTTTAATCACCGCAATAGTATTAAGCAAGTCACTAAACCAGAGAAATCACTGATTGCTGATCCCCTTACCCACCTCCAGTTTATTTCCTCCCACTGAATGCCACTGGTCAATTGTCAGATGGATCTGCACAGATGTCGAGATGATCTCAATATTGAGAGGACCCTGAACAAAAGTATCTTCCAGTTTTATGGACCCAGGAGCCAGGTGAAAGCAAGGGACTTGGAGTGGAAAAGTACTGAGTATTCAGGCAGAGTGAGAAAAAGTATCTTTAGAGTTTCTTCCTTCCTTTCCCCAATAAGGAATCTCTACAGAAGTACTCAAAGAGGGCCTCTGCTAAGGCTCCAGATAGAGAGACCTCTGAATGGGGGCCCCGTCTAGGAATACTGACATAAGTAAAGGCATAATTGGCCAGGGAGGTCTTAGTTCTTAACTGTAACTCTCATTAGAGATTGCAATACACCAGCTGTGCACAAAATCCGGGGAAGCAAGAGGGCAGCTTTATCTCATTAGGCCTGCCAGTAAAAGCCTTTGCCTGCCTTAAAAAAAAAAAAAAAAAAATACAAAGGTTTTTGGCTATTACCCAGACTTCTCACTTTCAAAGAAAAGGTTTCCTCAATCTTCTCTATTATTTTTCTATTCTTTATTTCATTTATTTCTGCTTGCTTTGAGTTTACTTTGCTTTTCTTTTTCCATTTTCTTAAGGTGGAAAATTAGGTTAACTTTTTTTTTACATGTACATGTTTATTACATTGATCTGTTGTTTAATGCTGGAATTTGAGCTTCTAGAAAACCCATCCCCCAAGTAGTGAACATAGTACTCAATAGGTAGTTTTCCAATCCTTGTCCCCTTCATCCCTTCCTGCTGGTGGATAAAGAAATTATATTTATGCACTTATTGATTGATGGGCATTTTGGCTGGTTCCATATTTTTGCAGTTGTGTATTGTGCTGCTATAAATGTGTGCGCAAGTATCTTTTTTATATAATGATTTGTTTTCCTCTGGGAAAGTAGTGGGATTGCTGGATCAAATGTAGTTGTACTTTTAGTTGTTTAAGGAATTTCCACAGTTTTCCATAGTGGTTGTACTAGTTTACATTTTCACCAGCAATGTAAAATTGTTCCCTTTTCACCATATCCCTGACAGCATATATTATTTTGTGATTTTTTTGATTATGGCCATTCTTGTAGGAGTAAGGTGATATCGTATTTTAGTTTCTACTTGCGTTTCCCTTATCACTAATGATGTTGAACATTTTTTCATATGCTTATTGGACATTTGTATATCTTCTTTTGAGAATTGTTTATTCATGTCCTTAGCCCACTTTTTGATGGGATTTTTTTTTCCTGCTAATTTGAGTTCCTTGTAGATTCTGGATATGTCTTTTGTCAGATGTACAGATTGTGAAGGTTTTCTCCCACTCTGTGTGTTGTCTGTTTACTCTGCTGAATGTTTCCTTTGCTGTGCAGAAGCCTTTTAGTTTAATTAAGTCTCATCTATTTATCTCTGTTTTGTTGCATTTGCTTTTGAGTTCTTGGTCATGAATTCTTAGCCTAAGCCAATGTCTACAAGGGTTTTTCCGACATTATCTTCTAGAATTTTTATGGCTTCAGGTCTTGAAGTCTTTGATCTATCTTGAGTTGATCTTTGTATAAGGTGAGAGATGAGGGTCCAGTTTAATTCTTCTACATGTGGCTTACCAATTTTGCAAGCACTGTTTGTTATATAGAGTGTCCTTTCCCTACTTTTTTGTTTGCTTTGTTGAAGATCAGTTGGCTGTAAGTATTTGGCTTTATTTCTGGATTCTCTATTCCGTTCCATTGGTCTATGTGCCTATTTTTATACCAGTACCATGCTGTTTTGGTGGCTATGGCCTTATAGTATAGCTTGAAGTAAGGTAATGGGATACCTCCAGATTTGTTCTCTTCACTTAGTCTTGCTTTAGCTATGAGGGCTCTTTTGGTTCCTTATGTATTCTAGGATTTTTTTTTTTTTTTAGTTTGGTCAAGAATGATGGTGGTATTTTGATGAGAATGGCATTGAATCTGAAGAATGCTCTTGGCAGTATGGCCATTTTCACAATATTGATTCTACCCATACATGAGCATGGGATGTGTTTTCATTTGTGTCATCTATGATGTCTTTCAGCAGTGTTGTGTATTTTTCCTTATAGAAGTCTTTCACCTCCTTGGTTGGTATATTAAGTATTTTATTATTTTTTTGCAGCTATTGTAAAATAATTTGAGTTCTCGATTCTCCATTTGGTCACTGTTGGTGTATAGCAGATCTATGGATTTGTGTACATTAATTTTGTATCCTGAAACTTTGCTGAATTCATTGATCAGTTCTAGGAGCTTTTTGGAGGAGTTTCTAGGGTTTTCCAGGTATACAATTACATCACCAAACAATGACAGTTTGACTTCCTCTTTACGAATTTGAATGGCCTTGATTCATCTTGTCACACTGCTATGGCTAGAACTTTCAGTACTGTGTGAAAGAGTGGAGAGAATGGTTATCCTTGTCTTGTTCCAGTTCTGAAGGGGAATGCTTTCAGCTCTTTTCCTTTCAGTATTATGTTGGCTGTGGATTTGTCATAGATGGCTTTTATCACATTAAGGTATGTCCCTTCTATATTAGTCAGGGTTCTCTGGAGGGACAGAACTAATAGGATATATGTGTATATGAAAGGGAGTTTATTAAGGAGAACTGACTCCCACAAGCACAAATTGAAGTCCTATGATAAGCCGTCTGCAAGATGAGGAGAAAGGAAGCCAGTGGTGGATCAGTCAGAGACCCCAAACATTCCTTCCACAAAGTAGGGAAGTTGACAGTTCAGCCCGCAGTGTGTGACCAAAGGTCAGAGACTCCCTGATAAGCCACTGGTTTAAGTCCATAAGTCCAAAACCTGAAGAACTTGGAGTCTGATGTTTGAGGGCAGGAAGCATCCAGCATGGGAGATAGATGAAGACTGAAAGACTCAGCAAGTCTAGTCCTTCCACATTTTTCTGCCTGCCTTATTCTAGCTGCACTGGTAGCTGATTAGATGGTACCCACCCAGACTGAGGGTATATCTGTCTCTCCCAGTCCACTGACTCAAATGTTAATCTCCTTTGGCAACACTCTCACAAATACACCTGGGAACAATACTTTGCATCCTTCAATCACATCAAGTTGACATTCAGTATTAACCATCACACCTTCTGTGCCAATTTTGCTGAGGGTTTTAATCATAAAGGGATCCTGGATTTTGTCAAATGTTTTTTTTGTGTCTATTGAGATGATAATGTGATTTTTTTTTGTTTTTAACTCTGTTTATGTATCATATTTATTGACTTGCATATGTTAACAGGTTGTAAATTTGAGGTTTTATTTTTTAAAAATACATTTTTATAACTGTAAGTTCCTCTCTAAATACTGCTTTGGTTACATTCTATATACTTTGGTATCTTGTGGGCTTATTAATATTTAATCTCAATGTACATTCTAATTTCCCTTGTGGTGTCTTCTCTGATCAATTGGTTGTGTAGGATTATGTTGTTTCATTTTTGCTTATTAATGAATTTGCTTACTTTGCTTCTATTAATTTCTAATTTCATTACATTATGGTCATAAAACATACTTTAATTTCAGTTCTTTTGAAATTATTGAAATTTATTTTGGGGACTAATATATAGTCTGTCCTGAAGAATGCTTCATGTTGATTTGCAGGACAAGGCTCTGTGTAATCTTGGCTGACCCAGCTCTTTCTAACATCTCATTTGTAATTTTCAGAATAGGTATAGAATATGCCAAGAACACAGCACCCTGAGATAAGGAGAAACTGTTTGGAACAATCTGGGCTCTATTTCTGTTCCTCCTAGAACAGGATATCCTATAATGTTTTAGTCCAGTAATCTAACTTGTCTCTGTAGTACAAAACACAGAGAAGAGTGCTGTTGGGGTTCCTCAGCTCCAGTGAGATGTGGGGCACTTGCAGAGACTCAGTCCACCACCCAGGGTAGCTTTTCCAAGACTCAAGGACTGACTTGCCATAATTCATAGCTTCTACTGTCCCTTACTACCTATCTGTGAGTGACTGAGTTGCTTTTCTTAATTTGTATGAGTGTTCTATCTCATTGGATTTCTGCAAGTGATAGAAATTACAGCCCAAGATGTAGTGTACAGAAGTGTTTCAAATTTTAGTTCTGGTGGTTGGCATTGTGATGGTCTTTGTTATTCTCCACATAATAGGAGTTCTCCCCTGGAATTGGTAACTGGCTCATGGTGAACCTAGTTCATAGAACTTGTGAAGAATGCATATTTTGCTGCTGTTCTGTGGAGTGTTCTACAAATATAATTGAGGTCTATCTGATTTATAGTGGTGTTCAAGTTTTCTGCTTCTTTAATATTATGTCTAGTTGTTCTGTTCATTATTGAAAGTGAGGTATTAGAGTCTTCATCTATTGTTGAATTGTGTATTTCTTGTTCAGTTCTATCAGTTTTGCTTCACATATTTTGAGGTCCTTGATCATGATGATTGCATACATAATTGTGACAGTCATATCTTCTTTATGGATTGACTCATTTATTATAAAATATCCTTTTAATAAATAATTTTAAATTAATTAAAATTAAATTACAATTATTTAATCTTTTAAAAATAATAGTTCTATTTCATCTGATGGTAGTATAGTCACTACTCCAGTTCTCTTTTGGTTACTGCTTGTACGATACATCGTTTCCTATTCTTTTACTTTCAGTGTAATTTTGTCTTTGAATTTTAAAATGTCTGTTATAGTTAGCATATAGTTGAATCATGTTTTTCAAACTTAATATAATTACTGATAAGGTAGAATATATGGTCGCTATTTTGTTATTTAATATATGTCTTATGTAATTTCTGTTCCTTTATTCGTTTATTACTGCTTTCTTTTGTGTTAAATAGGATTTTTCTAATGTAGTATTTTAATTCCCTTGCAGTTTCTTTTGGTATCTATTTTTGCAGAATTATTAATACCTAAATTTATAATCTAGTTTAATGTCTACTTAATTTTAATTTTATAAAAACTTTGCTCCTATAGAGTCCCATTTCCTCTTATTTACATAAATATAAAATATAAAACATAAAAATATAAATATAATTTATATAAATAAAAGGAAATGGGATCGTATAGGAGCAAATTATTATTGTATACCAACTATATCTTTATACACAGTATGCCCATCAGCACAGATTTATAGTTTTTTATACTATTTTAAATCAAATGGGATAAATAATAGAAACAAAAAATAATCTATACTGTCTTTTATATCTATGCAATCTGTTTCACTGGTTTTCTTTATCTCTGCATGTGGATATGAGTTACTGTTTCCAGTAATTTCGTTTTAGCCTTAAGAATTATCTTTAGTGTTTCCTATAGCATAGGTCTTCTAATGACAAAGTTTCTCAGTGTTTGATTATATGGGAATGTCTTAATTTTTCCCTCTTTTTTTTGAAGGACAGTATTAACACATGGAGAATACTTGGTTGACAGTTTTTTCTTTAGGCACTTTGAAAATGTCATTTCATTACCTTTAGGACTCCATGTCTTTTTTTTTTTAATCAGAAATTAACGTAATTTCTCATGTTAATTGTCTTAGTCTGTTTATGGTGCTGTAACAAGATATTTGATATTGGGTAATTTGTATAAAAAAAAAAAAACAAAGAAGTGTATTTCTTACAGTTCTGGATGCTTGAGAAGTCCAAGATCAAAGTGTTGACATTTGATGTCTGATGAGGGCCTTGTTGCTACATCCTCACATGTGAAAAAAATGAAAGGACTAAAAAAGACAAACTAGTTCCCTCCAGTTGTTACATAAGGCACTAATTCCCTTATGACGACAGAGCTCTAATGGCCAATATCACCTCCTAAAAGACTTCACATATTATTTCACCTTTTAATACTGTTGCACTGGAGATTAAGTTTGAGCATGAATTTTGGAGGGGACACAAACATTCAAATCATAGCAATACTACTGAGGATTTCCTGTATATGTTGAGCTTCTTCTCTTTTGTTGCTTTCATTGTTATTGCTTTGGCTTTTGGTAGTTTGCTTCTGATACTTTTAGGTGTGGATCTGTTCGAGTTTATTGTACTTTGATTTACCTGTGCTTCTTAGATGTGTAGACTGATGTTTGGCATCAATTTTGGAAGACTTGGCTTAATTTTTCAAATTTTCTTTGTCTTTTTTCTATCACCTCTTTGACTCTCACTGTACATATATTGATAAATTTGATGGTGTCCCATAGGACTCTGAAGCTCTATTGTTATTTCTTCGCTCTTATTTCTTCCTGTTCTTCAGACTGGATAATCTTGATTAAACTCTCTTCAAGTTTACTGATCCTTCTTCCAGTTGACTCTTCTAGTAAGTCCCTCTACTAAAGTTTTCAGTTATTCTACTTTCCAACTCAGAACTTTGTTTCTTTTTAAAACATCCTATCTCTGTACTGATAATTTCTATTTGATGAGACATTGTTTATTCCAGGTAGCTTTCTGAAAATATTTAAAATAGCTGATTTTAGACTAGACATCTTTTCTAGTATATACAACATCTGGGATTCTTCACATAGAGTTTCTATCATACCATTTCACTCCTGTATATAGCCTATACTTTCTTGTTTCTTAGCATGTTCTGTGATAATTATTGAGAACTGGACATTTTAGATGATATAATGTGGCAACTCTGGAAATCAGATTTCTCCTATCCCTAGGGTTAGTTTCTGTTGCTGTTATTCTGTTTTGTTTAATTCATTTCTAATTCTGTAAAATCTGTATTCTGTCATATGTGGCCATTAAAATCTTTACTTATTAGTGATCAACTGATAATTAGATAGAGATTTACTTAAATGTCTGAAATCAGTAAGTCTCCCAGTCTTTGCTGAGGGATTCTGTGTGTGTGGTGGGGCTTGCCTTCAGTGTCAGGTAGGCAGTATACAACTCTCTTAGTTCTCACTTCCTGATTACACAAGGCCTCAAACTCAGAAGTGAAAACATAGGGCCTTCTCAGGGATGTACATAAACCAATCTGTAAGTGGCGTTTTGGATTCTGGGGAATATTTCAAAACTTTTTAAAACCTCCTATGGACATTTCATTCCCCAGCTTCTCTTTTTGGATGTTTTGGTCCACTTGTTTTGTCCCACATATTATCAAAACTTTAGTTATAAACTACTGCCACTGATTGTTTTGGACAAATGCCCCAGGAAAAATGCTGTTCCTACTGGTTGAGTTCTGAGTTGAGTCAAATAAATGTAAGCCTTTTGAATATTTCCATGCTCATGCATTAATTCTATAAAAGGATAAAGACACGATTTTGAGTGGGATTATTCAGGGAACTACTGATAGGTGAAATGACAGTTGTCAGGGAAGAGGGTGTTGGAGCAGCGCCGGTCCTTTATTTATTTTACTGTCCCATTTCTCTGAGGCTGCTGGCTTTCACCATGACTGCAGGGAGCTTGGTTTTTAAGGTTCTCAAAGGACTGGGAAAGTGGGATGGGACAAGGACAAAATAAACGCCACAGAGTTCACTGTTCTTACAGAGATTTAGCTATTTTACTTGAGTAAATAATCTTCAGGTTGTTGCAAGCCTTTGGTTAATTTCTAGAGTTCGAAAGAGTAAAATTTAAATGTTTTTGTCAGTGTTCTTGTTGCTTTTATGAAGGAGGTGTTTTTGTATGTCCTTACCCTGCTATATTCTCAATGACATGTAGCAGCAGTTCTTGAGATGGCATTCTTTTTCTTGTTTTCCAGAGATTTCTGACTGAAACAAGTTATAGTTGGTAGTGTATCTTAACATAAAAAATACTTTTATAAGAAACTTGTATTTTTATTTGCTGATTTTTTTCCTAAGACAAATATTTGTTGAAATTAAAAACTTCTTAAAAACAAAGCTTTTGACGTGTTAATATAATTCAAATGAGTTTTAAAACTTTTAGATATAATGTCTTGATCCATACAAGTCTCCAAATGATGAATTGGCCTTGAAATCATTACACTGAAAACCGAATGATTGTCCAAGTCACAGTCACTGTTATTATTATTATGTTGATTATTATTGATTATAACAACTATATATTGAGTTTTGCTATGTGAAATGTTCAATACTGTTTTCTGAGAGAATACAAAGAAGAAGAAATCTATATTTGCAATTTAATACAAAAAATTCCATTACATTATTAATCACAGTAGTCATCAGTCACCAATGTTTAACATATAAAATTTATTATTACAGATAAGTGAATAAATCAGATTCCCTTTTTACTTAAGTAAAAAATAGATGACATCTTACTAATTAATAAAAAATATTTTCTGCATTATGGCTTTTATTTTATAATATACTATACATAATTTTTAATAACAATGACAAAAGAAATGTAACCTTCCTGTTAATGTTTATTGCTTTTATTTCTTTCTGTACTTTCCAGTAGCTCTTTGAATGCAAATAACACAAATTCTTTTAATATGTTCATAATTTTATAATGTGGGATAAGAAAAACAGTCTTCAAAGAAAACATGAACAAGAAACCATCTGCTGATTCCCAGCTGTCAGATTCCAATTAGTTTGGTGATTCTTTCCACTGCAGCTCTGTGTGTGGGCAGTATTGCAGTCCAAGTTTTCATTCCTTTTTCTGTTTCTTGTCATGTTGGTTTTTGACTACTGCTATTGGGTCCAGCTGAAACTCATCTCACATTGGGTGGGCATGAAGATAATTCTTCCCTATATCCTTTTTAATCTAATTCCCCTATTGGTGGTAAGCATGTTTATTTCCACCCAAGTAAGAATTTATTTGCAAGTCTTTTGTTGCAAGATGACAATTTGTTCCCCAAAATTAAAATGATAAATACTTTTACATCTACAAAAATATTATGTTTCAGTGAGAGATCTGGTGGGTAGACTTACTTTTAGAAAATGTTTTATGCAGTATTAGATTTGAATGCCCCTTGTGTGTTCTCTTCCAAACCATAAATAGGTGATCTTCAAAGGAGTAAGGTGGAATATTAAATTTAAATGCTGATCCAAACTATTTACTTAGGTTTTAGGGTCTTTAAGCCTGAATTGAACAAAATGTTTAAAATGTTTTTTCCTTCATGCTTCTGGAAAATTACCTTCTTTTTTCATGCGGACAAGAAGATTTTGAGGGAATAGTGTCATCTTATAGTCACTGTATCACTACCATTGTAAGACTGTTTACAGAAGGAAGAAAATAAAAGTAAGCCTCCAATCTTAATTTAGCCAATAAAAATTCCTCATGTTTACTTACTAGATCTAGAAAATAGGGGTATAATGGACTAGTGAATTTGATGCTTACTTCCTTTGATTTCCATTTTCTTATGGTGTAAACGTTGATAAGAGGAGCCATATACATACATATATATTTTTTAAGACAAACTGAATTCTAGAAACTGTTAGTTCCAAGCTGGTCTTCTTACTCTGTTAGATTCTGTGACGCTGATCTATGATTGAATCTTCCTTTAAAGAAGGATAATGATACCTATTTCCCAAATTTTATATAGATTTTGGAAAATGTGAAGGCTAAAATGCTATACACACATGAAGCATTATTGAAGGTAATGTATTGTAGATAATACTCATTTGTGCTGCAATGGAAAGAAATGCATTAAAAGCTAAGAAGAAATATATTTAGCAACTATGCTAAAAACTTGGATAACAAGTTTTCAGACAGATGAGAGTGTATTATAAGCCAAATTAAGATGTTTAATATACTTTTCTAAATAGTTTGTCAGTGAATCTGAAGTGTGGGTATCATTTTCTTCAACGCAACCTGATAGACTTTCTTGGCACTGGTCATTTTCACTATCATTATTTCTATCACCATCCCAAAAATGTAAACAAATAATATTCAAGAAAGTCCTATTTTTATATGGTGCCATTTGTGGCAAACAGTGCTAAGCATTTATCAAGCTAGTTTTCATTCCTCTTAGGCACATAGTTAAAACTAGTTTCCAGCTTGCTTGGCAATTAAGAGATACATGTGGCCAAAGTTTGAACAATAGAATGTCTCCGAAAGTGACGTAATGCAATTCAGATCTGAACTTTAAAATACTCCCGTTTAGGCCAGGCACGGCCTGTAATCCCAGGCCTTTGGGATTACACCTGTAATCCCAGCACTATGGGAGTCCAAGCACTGATCACCAAGGTCAGGAGTTCGAGACAGTCCTGGCCAACATGGTGAAATCCTGTCTCTACTAAAAATACAAAAATTAGCTGGGCATGGTGGTGGGTGCCTATAATCCCAGCTACTCAGGAGGCTGAGGCACGAGAATCTCTTGAACCTGGGAGGCAGAGGTTGCAGTGAGCTGATATTGTGGTACAAGAGAAAGATTCCATCTCAAAAAAAAAAAATACTCCCCTTTAACTCTTGAGATTTTTTCTATATTTCAGCTTAATAGAGAGGACTCTGTGGATCCAGAAAAAGGGAGAGCCCAAGAGGAAAGGAGCCCAGGTCCCCCAATAATTGAATGGAGTGAAATGTGACTCTCCTTTCTCCCACAACCCACACTCATTGAAATATGACTCAGTGAAATATTTTCATTGTGCTAAGTCACTGAGATTTTGGGATTTTTTTTTTTTTTATATTAGTTAGCCTATCTTTACTATTTATATTAGTTAGCCTATCTTTACTATCTTACATTGTATGATTCTATAGTTAATTTAATATAAAATTCTGGCTCTATACATTATAGAGAAAACTTTCTATGTAGTCAATTTAGAGTTCAATTATTTGGATAAATATTTGTAATGATTATCTGTCTGACAGGGTATGAACTAAATAACTGGCTAGTTGATCAAGTCTTTAAAAATCAACCTGGTGTTTGAGTATTACATTTGTCAATATAACCATAGTGCTTGCTTTCTGGGAGTTTAAGGTAAAACCTTCAGTTTCCATATTGACATATGAATGAGATGTTAAAAGTTGCTGTCTGGGTTTCTATTTTTGTGAGAGACTACGAAGCCCCACAGTGGAAAAATAACCAGACACATGACTGCCAATTGGCTTTATCTCTTTCAAGTATGGAGAATAATTGAAGGACAAAATGGAGAACTGCTGACATATTTGGCTAAGAAAAATGAGATGAACAGAATTCCTGCCAATTTGAGCAAATGTTGCCTTAGACAACAAAGTTAAACAACAAAAAGATAAGTTTGGGTTTAACTGTTGGAAATCATGTTGGTTGAAATTTTCTTGAAGTTAAAAGGCAGACGCTGCTGCTACAGTTTGTAGTGAAGCATATCTTATCCAATTCCAAAATAAGCCTAAACAAGGATGATGACTACCAACAAGTTTGGAAGAGCCAAGATATTAAGTTTTCTAAATAGGAAGTCAAAGCTTTCACGTGCAGAAAAATTAATAAGCTCTTTTGTCATCAGTCAAATGTTCCTTTTCATCGTAAAAGAAAAGATTATTAACAATATAAGTGTAATAGTGAACTGAGAATGTTTGAATTTCTGAATATTATAGCTGGAAGACTTCTATGCAAACAAATATACTTAGAAACTTAAGTGAATACTAGGTCATCATTCAGTATTCTGCTAAGTACAAAGAAAACCATTGACATGTGCCTCAGGAACATAAAAATATAGACTGTTAAAACAGTTCATCAGAGGGACCAGCATAAATTATGTAATTATGGTACAAAAATGAAGTCTCATAATATAGTGTGTTAAGAAGGGCAACTGGGTGAAGCTTCTCATTCTGAAAAAGACAGAGATCCATCTATAAGGTGACACCTTTATAACCCTTGCATATACTTGCTTTTATACTACTTTCCATAAAATCAGTGATGATTCTGAAGAACCAGAGGTTGATACACTTATGTCATTACAGTTAATTTGAGTAAGGAAGTGTAGGTTCTTGTCTTAGTCTGTTTTCTGCTGCTATAACAGAATACCAAAGACTGAGTAACTTAATAAAAGAGATTTATTTCTTGGAGTTCTGGAGGCTAGGAAGATTGAAAGGGTTTTATCTGGTGAGGACCCTCTTGCTGTGTTATAACATAGCAGAAGGCATCACAGGGCAAGAGAGCATATGAGACAAGGACAAAAATTTTAGCTGAACTCACTGTTTCTATCAGGAATCCACTCGCATGATAACTAATTCACTTTAGTCTTAATCCATTCACAAAGGCAAAGCCTACATGGCATAATCATCTCTTAATGGTGCCAGCTCTTAATACTATTACAATGGCAATCCAATTTCAACATGAATTTTAAAGGGGATATTCATATCATAGCAGTTCTGTACCTTAGTGATTTTATCATGTCACTAAAGAGAGATAAGCTTTAGCCTGAAAATGCTGGTTCTTTTTCTCTTTGGTATTCTTTCCCAGAAGGCTTAGCTTCCAGGAAATGGTAAGAGATACAGACATTAAACAAAGCTATTTCAAAACTATGATTTTCACTGAGACAACTGCCAGTTAAGATTCATAGATATAGATATTATGCCTATGAGAAAATACCTAGTTAGTTGACTTAAATAACTAAGATTCACTAGTTAAGTATAAAAACAATAAACAAAATTGTACTATTATAGCTTTAATAAATATGTACGTATTGAACTAACTACAGTGCCAAACCTTTATTTTGTAGATTAAAAGTTAGAGGTAACTGACAAGCAATTTAGGAGAAAACATATACATGGTGAGTTAGTTTAAAAAGTGCATTATGACAGCTTTGGAAGAAAGACAAAGACGAAAATAATGACATTAATTTTATTATTTGTTTTGTTAATAACAAAATGGCCTTTATATAAAGATTTTCCTAGAAAATAGTCTAATGATCTTATATTATTACTTTAAAATAGTTTCTAAAAAAGTTACTTTTTCCCATTTATATCTCTTTTAAAAAGAAAGCACTTTTATTAGGCTTTCAATGAGATGAGAAAATTGTTTTTATTTCCAAAGTCTCAGCATTGTTTCCAGATTTTATTCAAATGTTTTTCTGAAAATAATGCTGCATCAAAGAGGATAAAGATGGGAAGAAAAATCAGATGAAGCTTGTTAAAGGAGTATGGCACTGGTAAATAGCCATGTTTGCATTTGCTTTCTTTTTTTAAAAAACAAACCTTTTAATTACAGGAGTACATGTGCAGGTTTGTTACATAGGTAAACTTGTGTCATGAGAGTTTGTTGTACAGATTATTTCATCACCCAAGTATTAAGCCTAGTTCACATTAATTATTTTTCCTGATCCTTTCCCTCCTCCCACCCTCAAACTCCCAAAAGGCCCCAGTGTGTGTTGTTCCTCTCTGTGTGTCCATGTATTCTCATCATTTGCTTCCACTTATAAGTGAGAACATTTAGTATCTGGTTTGCTGTTCCTGCTTCAGCTTGCTAAAGATAATGGCCTCTAGCTCCATCCATCTCCCTGCAAAGGACATGATCTTGTTCTTTTTTATAGCTGCATAGTATTCCATGGTGTGTGTTTGTGTGTGCATGTATATATATCACATTTCCTACATATACATATATATATGAAATATATGTATTTCTATATAATATATATAAAATATAAATAATATATAATTATATAATATATACACATTATATATAATACACTTTTTCCTGCTAAAGTCAAAACAGCTTCTTCGTATTTGAACTTTACAGAAAATAATTTTCCTTACTTTGGGGGATGTGGGGGAAGGCTGAAGGAGGGGCAGGGGGTCCGGAGAACATTTCATGAACCCGCCCAGACAGTGATGCATAATCGATCTGGTTAAATATGGTAGCAACCCCTGCCTTGGGCCGGAACCCCTGCCAGCTCGTTGGGGACAAGATGTTCTGAGGTGTGAGCTGATCCAGGAGACTTGCAGCTGGCAAAACTTCTCACTGCCCCCCTGAAGGGGCCATGTCTCCACTGGGGAAGGGTTCTCTGAAGAAGCTCAGGTCAGGGGTCGGGCTGGAATGTTCTAGTAAGTTCCCAAGGAATGCAGCTTTCATTTCGATGCCCCCGACAGTGTGGGCTTCTTTTAGGTTCCCAAATATGTTCCTGTTTGAGCACTGCCCACCCCCTCAGCCCCTAGTGTTACCCCAGCCCCGATGTCTGCCACAAGGAGCACCAGGCATGTGGGCATGGCAACTTATGCAGACTTATACATAATATATAAAAAAAATATAGATCTATTATATCTATATATTATATATCAATACATTTATATATAATATATAGATATATAGTTATATCTATATGTATACATATTTATATCTATTATAGAGATATATAGATTATATATATCTCTATAATAGATATATCTCTATAATAGATATATATTATATAGATATATATAATATATAATAGATATATATTTATTTATATCTATATAGAACCAAATATAAATTTGGTTTATTTATTTATATCTATATAGAACCATTTATTTATTTATTTATATCTATATAGAACCAAATATATATATCTATATAGATATAGATATAAAATATAGCTAATATATAATATATATAAAATATATTTTATATATTTATATTTTATATCTATAGATAATATATATAGATATATCTTAATATATATTTTATATCTATATATATTATATATAGATATAAAATATATATATTATCTATAGATATAAAATATATATTGATATAATTTATATCTATATATAATATAGATATGATATAATATAGATATATATAATATATATAGAGACATATCTCTATTATAGATATAGATATATAGGATATAGATATATATCTATATTATATCTATATATATAGTGATATATCTATATTATAGGGATATTTTATATAGAGATATATATTCTATATATATTATATAGAAGTATGTGATCTCTTAATATACATATTATAGATACTATATAGAAATATATTTTCTTTATCCAGTCTATCACTGATGGGCATTTAGACTGATGATTCTATGTCTTTGCTATTGTGAATAGTGCTGCAATAAACATATGTGTTCATGTGTCTTTATAATAGACCAATTTAAATTCCTTTGGGTATATACCCTGTAATGGGATTGCTGGGTGGAATAGT
This sequence comes from Cheracebus regulus, assembly GCA_963574635.1. NCBI lineage: Eukaryota > Metazoa > Chordata > Mammalia > Primates > Pitheciidae > Cheracebus > Cheracebus regulus. Next base: position 71,932 of record CAUYQU010030912.1, on the reverse strand, counting down.
AATTCTGTCTTATGGTCTTTGAGGAACTGCAACACCATCTTCCACAATGAACTAATTAATACTCCCATCAACAGTGTTTCTTTTTTTCTGCAACCTCACCAGCATCCATTACTTTTTGAGTTTTTAATTTTAATAAGTCATTTTGACTGGTGTGAGATGGTAACTCATTGTGGTTTTTATTTGCATTTCTCTAACAATCAGTGATTTTGATTTTTTTTCATATTGTTATATGTATGTCTTGAAAAGTGACCATGTCCTTTGTTTACTTTTTAATGGAGTTTTTGTCAGGTTTGTTGAAAACGGGATGGTCATAGGTGTGTGGTCTTATTTCTGGGCTCTCTATTCTGTCCCATTGGTCTGTGTGTCTGTTTTTGAACCAGTACCATCCTATTTTTGTTACTGTACCCCGTGGCAGTTTGAAGTCTGGTGTGGTGATGCTTCCAGCTTTGTTCTTTTTGCTGAGGATTGCCTTGGCTATTTGGGCATTTCTGTTGTTGTTGTTGTTCCATATGAATTTTTAAGTAGTTTTTTCTAATTCCATGAAGAAGTCAATGGTAGTTTAAGAGAAATAGTATTGAATCTATTCAATGCTTGTTTCATGGGGGTTTGTTGTACAGATTACTTCAACAAATTGCTTTGAGCCGTATGGCCATTTAAATATTGATTCTTCCTATCCATGAGCATGGAATGTTATTTCATTTGTTTGTGTCATCTCTATTTCTTTGAGCAGTGGTTTGTAGTTCTCCTTGTGGAGATCTTTCACCTCCTAGTATTCCTAGGTATTTTTGTTGTTGCAATTGTGAATGGGAGTTTGCTTCTGATTTGGCTCTCTGCCTAACTGTTGTTGTTGTATAAAAATTTAGTGATTTTTGCACATTACTTTTGTATCCTGAGACTTTGCTGAGGATTACCAGCTTATGGAGCTATTAGGCTGAGGCTGTAGGGTTTTCTATATATAAGATCATGTCATCTGTAAATAGGGACAATTTGACTTCCTCTTTTCCTGTTTGGATGCCCTTTATTTGTTTCTTGCATGACTGCCCTGGCTAGGACTTCCAATACTGTGTTGAATAGGACTGGTGAGAGAGAGTATCCTTGTCTTGTGTTGGTCTTCAAGGAGAATAGCTCCAGCTTTTGCTCATTAACTATGATGTTGGCTGCGAGTTTGTCATAAATGGCTCTTATTATTTTGAGGTATGATCCTTTAATACCTAGTTTATTGAGAGTTTTTAACATAAATAGATGTTGAATTTTATTGAAAGTCTTTTGATTCTGTCTTTAGTTCTGTTTATGTGATGAATCACATCTATAGATTTACATATGTCAAACCAACCTTGCATCCCAGGGATAAAGCCTACTTGACATGGTAGATCAGCTTTTTGATGTGTTGTTGAATTCAGTTTGAAGTATTTTGTTGAGGATTTTTGCACTATGTTCATCAAGGATACTGGCCTAAAGTTTTCTTTTTTGTTGTATCTCTGCCTGGTTTTGGAAGAAGGATTATGCTGGCCTGATAGACTGAGTTAGGGAAGAATTCCTCCTCCTCAATTTTTTGGAATAGTTTCAGTAGGAATGGCACCAGCTCTTCTTTGTACGTCTCATAGAATTCAGCTGTGAATCTGTCTGGTCCTGGGGCTTTTGGGGTTGGCAGGCTATTTATTACTGCATCAATTTCAGAATTCATTATTGATCTGTTCAGGGATTCAATTTCTTCCTGGTTCAGTTTTGGGAGGTTGTATGTGTCTAAGAATTTATTCATTTCTTCTAGATTTTCTATTTATGTGCATAGAAGTGTTCATAATATTAACAGTGTTTGTATATCTATGGGATCAGTGATAATAGCCCCTTTGTCATTTCTAATTGGGTTTCCTTGAATCTTCCCCCTTTTCTTTATTACTCTAGCTAGTGGTCTATTTTGTTAATTTTTTTTTCTTAAAAAAAACCCACTTCCTGAATTTTGTTGATCTTTTGAATTTATGCGTGTGTGTGTGTCTCAGTTTCCTTCAGTTTAGCTCTGATTTTGGTTATTTTTTTGACTTCTGATAGCTTTGGAATTTGTTTGCTCTTTGTTCCCTGTTCTTTCAGTCTTGATGTTAGATTGTTAACTTGAGATCATTCTAAGTTTTTGATGTAGACATTTAGTATGATGAATTTCTCTCAACACTGCCTCAGCTGTCTTCCAGAGATTTGGGTATGTTGTATTTTGTTCTCATTAGTTTCAAAGAACTTCTTAATTTCTGCCTCAGTTTCATTATTTAACCAAAAGTCATTCAGGAGCAGGTTATTTCATTTTTATCCAATTTTTAATCCTGATTTCGAATTTGATTGTGCTGTGGTTTAAGAGACTATTTCAGTTCTTTTGCATTTGCTGAAGAATGTTTTACTTCCAATTATATGATTGATTTTAGAATATGTGCCATGTAGCGATAAGAAGGTACAGTCTGTTGTTTTGGGGTGGAGAGTTCTGTCTTAATAATCTAATATTGTCAGTGGAATGTTAAAGTCTCCCCTATTATTGTTTGGGAGTCTAAGCCTCAATGAAGCTCTCTAAGAACTTGCTTTATGAATCTAGGTACTCCAGCATTGGGTGCATGTATATTTAGGAAAGTTCTCTCTGCTTGTTGAATTGAATCCTTTATCATTATGTAATGTCCTTCTTTGTATTTTTTTGATCTTTGTTGTTTTGAAGCCTGTTTTGTCACAAACTAGGATTGCAACACCTGCTTATAGGCTCAAAACAAAAAGATGGAGAAAAATCTACCAAACAAATGTAAAACAGAAAAGAGCAATTTGCTTCCTGAAAATTCACTCTAAGTTAACCAAAGCCTACTGCCCCTTCTTCAATCTTACTTATTTTATATGTAATTACTTTGTATGTTGCCATCCTGCAGCTTCCCCTTCCCCACTCAGTTTCTTTAGTCAGGGTTAAGCATCCACAAATGTACTGGGGAGCACTTGCAAGAATACGCTGTGTTCAGGGACAGCTTCCTATGAGGAGGAGGATGTTTATCTTCATAGTAGATGTTGGTTGGGGCTTCCACTCTGTTTATATTTGTACTAATGTCTGAAGATACCTTAGATTATTTTTCTTCATGTGTTTCTTTTTAAAAATATCTAATCATTTAAATTTTAAAAAACTTAAAAAATAATTAGAATGAGAATTGTGTGTTAAACACAAATACATTTTTCTCTAGCTAACTTAGAAAACAAATTGCCTGGATTCAGGTTTTGGTTCCACAACTTACTAGATGTGTGGTCAAATTATTTAACCTCTTTAAACTTTAAATTTTGTTTATAAAATATAACAATCCTTCCTATCATTTAAGATTATTGTGAGGATTAAATGAGAAACTTTTTGAAATGTGTGTTGTATATTGAATATCACATAATGAACATTCAATACATGTTAATTCCAACTACAAATTCTTGAGCAGGTCTTTTTGATATTAACTTATGGTCTCTTCACAAAAGCACTGATGAAGCTCTCACACAGATGCAACTAAAGGAATTCATTCCACGTCACCTTTTACAAGAACCTGCCTGCATAATACATGGGCTTCATGCTCCTCTAAGTTCATAGTAGTCTTTCTCAACCACTTGTTTCTGAAACTGCTGAGACTTTATGCTTGAGAGTCCTTATCATATCTATTTCTAAGAAACATTGGCTTTTCTTCAGTATGCTAAATAAAATATTGAAGCCAATTTCTTGTTACATAGAAAAGAGGCTCTTCATCTGCCAGAATTTCTTCCCTAGTTATCCTTAATGCTTTCTCTCTTGTACCTGCTTCAGATTTTTCTTAAAATAATTTTCTAAGGGAGCCCTTTCCAAACCTGTTTAAAATTATAACATCTGTCCTTTGCTTCCAACTCCCCAATTCCAATCTCTTCTTTTCTGATTATTTTACATATAACATTTATTATGTTCTGACATGTTTGTTTCATTTATAGTTTTTACTTTATTATCTTCTACTAGAATGTAAAATCAAAGTGGGCAGGGAAATTCTATCTGTCTCACCCACTGCTCAATTCTAAAGGCCTAGAACAGCACTTTGCACATAGTAAGCACCCAAATACCTGACACAGGAATGAATGAAGTTGTCTTGTTCCTTCTCTCTTCTTTTCTTCCCTCCCCTCTCTAATCCAAGAATTATTTATTGGAGGATTCAAGATGGCTGAATAGATACAACTCCAGTACACAACACCCAGTGAGAAAGATGCAGAAATACAGAGATCTCCTAGCTCCAACCAGGATACCAGGTGCATTTAATGGGTCTGGTCCCAGAGAACCTGTGGCCTGGGCTATTGCCCCCTCCTCCCACCTGGAGAGAGAGGGAACTGTCAGTGGGAGCAGCTGGGTGGGCCCGTACCCCATGGCTGGAGAGAGAGGAAGCTAAAAGGCAGAGACGGCCAGGTGCTGCTAAGTGGGTCCCTACCCTCTGCCACAAACACCGGAGGGCTGAAGCTCTGACTCTAGTGGGTTGGGCAGCCAGTGCCACAGTCTGAGCTGAATCCTGAATGATCCAGCCCAGTGGAGGAAGGGCACAACCCACCATTAGAGGAGTGGGACTGGGTTACATGTCTTAACAAAAAACACAAGAAGCCCACATAGCAACGGGATGGCGTTCTTGACAACCCAGCAGCACCTACAGGTCAGCAGAAGAGGGGGGCCTAATCTCCCAGTATAAAGAAAAAAGACACAGGAAGCTTCCCTAGTAACCTGAAGGAGTCCTTAGAAACCCAGTAGCGCCTCCAAAGGTAGACAAGGGACCTCATCAAGCAGCGCCCTGACACCACAGCCAGGTAAATCCACAAAGATGGGGAAAAAAAGCAGTGCAAAAAAGATGAAACCATCAAAGACCAGAACACCTCTTCCCCTTCAAGGTAACACAACTCCTCAACAACACAGGATCACATCATGACTGAGAAGGAGTGCCATGAATTGACAGAAACAGGTTTCAGAAGGTGGATAATAACAAACTTTTCTGAGCTAAAGGAACAGATTCTAACTCAATGCAAAGAAACCAAAAACCTTGAAAAATGTTAGACAAAATGCTAACTAGAATAACAAACTTAGAGAAGAACATAAACAACTTGATGGAATTGAAAAACACAGCATGAGAACTATGTGAAGCAAACACAAGTTTTAATAGCTGAATCGATCAAACAGAAGAAAGAATATCAGAGATTGAAGATCAACTCAATGAAATAAAAAGAGAAGGCAAGACAAGAGAAAAAAGAGTGAAAACCAATGAACATAGCCTCCAAGAAATAAGGGATTATGTGAAAAGACCTAATCTATGCTTGATTGGTGTACCTGAATATGATAGGGAGAATAAATCCAAGCTGGAAAACATGCTCCAGGATATTCTCCAGGAGAACTCCCCAAGCCTAGCAAGGCAGTCCAAATTTCAAATTCAAGAAATACACAGAACTCCACAAACACATTCCTCAAGAAGAGCAACCCCAAGGCACATAATTGTCAGATTCACCAGCGTTTAAATGAAGGAAAAAATGGTAAGGGCAGCCAGAGAGAAAGGACAGGTCACCCAAAGAGGGAAGCCAATCAGATTCACAGCAGATCTCTGGGCAGAAACCCTACAAGCCAGAAGAGAGTGGGGGCCAATATTCAACATCCTTAAAGAAAGAACTTTCAACCCAGAATCTGATATCCAGGTTTGTAAGTGAAAGATAAATAAAATCCTTTACAGAAAAGCAATTACTGAGAGATTTTTTCACCACCAGACCTGCACTACAAGAGCTCCTGAAAGACATACTAAGTACGGAAAGGAACAAGTAGCAGTCACTGCAAAAGCAAACCAGTGGGCAAAGCCCAAAAATGCAATGAAGAAAATGAGTCAACTAATGGGAAAGAAAACCAGCCAGGAACAAAATGGCAGGATCAAATTAACACATAACAATAGTAACATTCAATGTAAACGGCCTAATCACTGCAATCAAAAGTCACAGACAGGCAAATTGAATAAAAAGTTAAAATCCATCGGTACGTAATATCCAGATCCAATTCATAACAATACACAAAGACTTAAAATAAACGAATGGAGGAAGATTTCAATGTAGCAACAGGAGTTAAAGATTATAAATATATACGTACCTAATAAAGGAGGATCCAGATACATAAGACAAGTTTTTATTGACTTACAAAGAGATCTGGACTCCCGCACAATAACAGCGGGAAATTTTGACATCGCATTGTTAATTTAAATTATACCCATTCTGAAAGTGACTAATAGGAAGTGAATTATTCTTTAGCATTTGTATAGTATCTTACAGACCTAAATGAAATACTGGTTGACTGTCTGTTTGTTATTTTCTTCCCTTATTCCTTCCTGTCTCTGCTGTTAAGTACAATTGACAGCATAAAAGAAGTTTTTAATACCTTTTTAAGATTGCATTCCAGCCTGGGCAATAGAGCAAGAATTTTGTTCTCTCTCCCACTTCTTTTTTCTTCTTCTTTTTTCCTCTCATAAAAAAAAGGAAAAGAAAAAAAGAAAAAGGAAATTCATTTATGTGTGATTACAATTAATAAAGTTAAGATACATAATACCTCACTTGATATCCCCCTCTCCTTCCTAAATAAGAGCCATGTGGCCCTAGGAAGTCCAGAAGTCAATTTTCCTTCTCTTTTTCTTTTGAATTTTTCATTGAAAGGACTTGAACGATAACTATTTTTGCTTGCAACAAAGGCAGTCATGGAACAAGCATAGTACTCCAAAATGTGTAAATGACTATTGCTCACCATACCCCAATCTTGGCCCAGCTGCAAACTCAAATTGCCCTGTCCTGTTTGCTGCAAAGCAGCACTGCATATCCATCCAGAGCTGGAGCCAGACTAACTCTCTTCCTCCCAGTGACACTTTCAGATACCAAAGGAATTTTGCTTTATGTGTTTAGTTACACCCCTCTTTGATTTTAGAGACAAAATTTGAGATTACATAAGATATATTAAAAAAAAAGTAGGAGCAAAAAAAAAAAAAACAGAAACAAAAACAAAAAGATTATGTTGTCTGCAAATAAAGATAGTTTTACTTTTTTTTTAATCTAATGCCTTTTATTTTTTTGTTTCCTGATTGCTCTGACTAAAACCTAAAGTATAATGCTGAAGAAATTTTGAGGTTAGATGTTACTGCAGCATAACCTTGCCTATATGTCATTAAGGCAAATACTAAGAACAAAATAGAGATGGATTCCATTTCATTGGGAAAATCAGAGAAGGCTTTGAAGAAGTGACCTGGAGAGGATAAGGCTTGAAGAATGGAAGAGAAGGCCGGGCATGGTGGCTCACATCTGTAATCCTAGCACTTTGAGAGGCTGAGGCCAGTGGATCACGAGGTTAGGAGTTTGAGACTAGCCTAGCCAACATGGTGAAACCCCATCTCTAATAAAAATATGAAAATTGGCCAGGCATGGTGGCAGATGCCTGTAGTCCCAGCTACTTGGGAGGCTGAGGCAGAAGAATTGCTCAAATCCAGGAGGCAGAGGTTGCAGTGAGCCAAGATCAAGCCACACCACTGCACTCCAGCTTGAGTGACAGAGTGAGACTTCGTCTCAATTTAAAAAAAAAAATGTTAGAGAAGTCATTGAGTATGAATATTAAGTTCTATACCCCGAATTAGAGTAAACATTTAAATAAAGAATGGAAGAGAAGACAGGAAATACAAGTTAGGAACAGAATATTTGTAAAAGCTGTACGGGGAAATTGAAAATGGAGATAGAGATAGAGAAGTTCTTCTTGCAAAATCCTAGAGAGGAATAGCAGGTATGAGAGCTAAAACATAGTGCTGCCTATTCGCAGATCTTTCCAGTGTTCACATTTAAAGCCTCAACAGTACCTACAACTTACCTACCCAGACTTTTCCAGTCTTTCAACTCCAAGCCAGAAAATACTGACAAGCCGTTAAGCACAAATCTAATGATGAGCCTTGTTCCTAGCTCCATTTTTATCTTGGAACCCAATATGAAGAACAACATGATTGTTCCACATTCAAATTGCAAGACTGCCTTCAGGGGTCTGTGATCTTCTTTTCTTCTTCACCAGAGTCCCAGGGACTCAATATGCTTCTCCTGCCTTGATCATGTGGCTCTAGCTTATTTCTTAGCTAGATTTTCATCAATTATACCAACTATGGAGTAGAACTCAATAACTGCAGCTTCTACTGATAATCCTGCAATGCTGATACACAACCACACAAAAACAAGATACAAGGGTCCAACTTGGAAGAAGTTTCTTTGGATTGAATGATCTGTTCAATTTTGTTTGTTATTAGACCTTAAGGATATAAACAAGACAATGTACACTATGTAAAGTTTTAAAAATCTAACATAGTTTTGCTGCCATCATCCCCTTTTGAATGAGTAACTGTAAATCTAGTTTTTTCTAATAGTAATAACACTCACTGGGTACTAGGTACTGTGTCAGGCACTTTACTAACATGCTTACCATTCACCACAGCAAAGTAGGCATCCTGGTGCCCATTTCACAGAGGAGGAAAATGAGGCTAAGGGAAAGAGATTTACTAGGCTAAGGCCATAATTATTAAGTCTTGGAGCTGGTATAGAAACCACATTTATTGATTTTCTCCAAAACCCCCTTCCTGCCAGGAGTGAATAGAGCTCATCAAGCCCCTTTTATTCTACAGTCCTTATAATGTATGTCACAGTGACCTCATACTTCCATCCAGTCCTTTTTACTAGAGTGTCACTAATGACTTTTCTAGTGTGTATTTATCTTACATATTATTTGTGTTTAAGAAACCTCTAAATTGATTGATAATCATTTTAGTAGAGTCTTGCCCCACATAAGCACTACCTTTCTGAAGTCCCATACTAGACTGGACCTCCTGGGAAACAGTGTTTTGCTGGGAACATAGAAGTGTTCAACTAATCCTTGATGAATAAATGAACAAATAAAATTAAAGAATATATGAATACACAAGTTTTCTAATAGCTCATTCTTGCAACTGGCATTTGCACCGTTCTAAGGCAATGTATCCTGTAGTCGAATTTAAAGCAGACAGTCAGATATGGAAATAGAATCCCAGCCTCAGTGCTTCCAAAATCTGTGAGTATGGATGCATTATCCACTGTAAACCTCAGACTGTTCATATGTATAGCAAGTAATAATTTACTCTGGCATATGGAAGATCACATGAGATCATCAATGTGACACAAATTCAACATTCATTGAATATTACTTCACTTCTCTTTAAGACAAATGTTGCAACGTGAGTTTTCTTCTAGTTTTCTTGTCTTGAACTGGTTCTCCTTTGCCTGGGTAATTGTATTGGTATCCTATCTGGCTTCTAGAGATGGAGTATATCCTAAAGGTCAAAACCCAGATTCTGGAACCAAAGTGCCTGCATTAAAGTCCAGGCCCCACGACATCATAACTACATGACCTCAGCGAAGTACCTTGATTGGCACCTAGCCTCAGCCTCCTAATCTGTAATATGGGGATAATTATAGTAGCTTCCTTCATGGGATGAACGTTTATAATTAAATGACTAATGTCTCTAAAGCACACAGAACCATATTTAGCCCCATAAAAGGCACTCAGTGAATGTTTATTGTTACTACTGCGAGTACTATTACTACTACCAGTACTACCAGTACTACCATCAACACTACTTTAAGCACATAAGCAAAATAGTTTTTCAGTGTTCTTCTTGCAGGCTGGACTCACTAGAATCTCTGCCTACTGTTGGTTTCTACCTGCTTAGTGGGTGTTTACTACTGGATAGCACAAGTGCCATTTGTCCCTTTGTCTTGACTATCTGGGTTGTTTGCTACAGAAAATTGCTCCCAAGAACTTGCAATATGCTGAAGTTTCTCTATCTCAACTTCAGGGTCTATTTATCCCTGATCTTCCCATTTTGAAATTTATAGAGCAACATCACTCCAATAGTAAGTCATCTCTAGATCACTGCATGTGGTGTGTGTGTGTGTGTGTGCGTGTGAGAATACATATCACGTCTGCTGTCATATATTTCCTGACTCTGCTGTGAGCAATGATTTCTCATTTCCAGTAGTATGTTTGTTCATAGCAGCCTTTCCTCTTCTGAGTTGATGTCTCTAATCTGCTGTGGTTCTGCCAACTGGGAAAACCCAGTTTGTTTGAATTGTGTGTACAGTAAGTGTAAAGAGAGTCTGACAGAGAGCCTCTGGGAATCTCCCATGAGTCAAGACAGTGAGAGTCATTATGTGAACATTGTAACATAGAGTCTGGCTGCTTAGAAGATTCTTTTTAGTTCTTTTTCTTGCTCTTGATTGTTGTCCAGGAGAGGTAAACTTTGCCAGGCATCTGAGTCTTGGAGAGGTCGAGTACTATTATTCTAATTTTATTACTAGGAATACAAAAGGCATTCAACTCGTCTTTTGTTCATGGCATTGAAATGTTCTGAGCCACATATTAATAAGACCAGAGGAAGTGTGCCATACGTTTTCTGCAGAAAGGTGTGTAAGGATTTTGACAGTCTAACCTCTAAAACCCCTTGCAGTGTTCAAAAATCCTGCACAGTCTGAATCTTGGTGCAGGACAAATATTCACTCTCTCAGGCTCTCTGGCTCAGAGTGAAGAACTGTGTGGGGCAATGGGGATGGCAACGTCTAGAGCCCAGTAGCAATAATACTGGTGGTGGTACTGGTAGTAACGGGTGCGCTGCAGTGTTCAGGATTTGACAGCAGCAGCAGCAATGCTGCCCTAATGCCTGTCCCTGTGATGCTTATTTTGACTGTGGATCCAATCTGCTGACCTCTTCCAGTCCCCTGTTCTTTTCCAAGCCTGGTTCTCTAGCTCTCGATATTACCATTACTATCTGACAGTTTTCCAGTAAATTGCTTATACACTTAAGTCAATCAGCACCAGTTCTGTTGTTTTCAGCTCTGAACCTTGTGTAGGACACACAAGTGATGACTTATTTTTCTATCTAAATAGTATATATAAGAAGCACTTGATTTCAAAGGATGGTTGACCCATACATTGGATTATGTTCAGTAAATTTTATTGTCATATCTTTATTAACACAATTATTCAGAGGAGATGGTGTATTAGTCCGTTATACTGCTAATAAAGAAATACTTGAGACTGGGCAATTTGTAAAGAAAAAAAGGTTTAATGGACTCGCAATTCTATATAGCTAGGGAGACCTCACAATCACGGCAGAAGGCAAAGGAGGAGCAGAGTCATGTCTTACATGGTGGCAGGCAAGAGGATGTGTTCAGGGGAATTCCCCTTTATAAAACCATCAGATCTCATGAGACTTACTATCACAAGAACAGCACAGGAAAGACCCGCCCCATGACTCAGTCACCTCCCACCAGGCCCCTCTCACCAAATGTGGGAATTATGGGAGCTATAATTCAAGATGAGATTTGGGTAGGGGACACAGCCAAACCATATCAGATGGCAAAATTCTATTTTGACTCACTCCTTCCTACTTAGTTTACTCCCCTGAACATCTTACAAGTGAGCAAGTAGCATTTAAATCATTTTCCAAAAATCACTTATTTTAATAAAAGGAAAGATTTACAAAATTCTTTACAGAGAAAGGTTTGGAGGAACAAATCCAATGATGTCCTTGCTAATATGAAGTACATAGCAATTATTTTTTGACAGCAGAGAAAAACAAAAGGTAAAAATTGAGTACAATTTTACATTAGTATTTGCATTGGGGTATGCTAACTTCCTGGAAGAGTGGAAAGAGCCACAGGCAATCATCAACTCAAAAGGAACACAAATATGTTTACTCAATTACTTTGATGTTCCCTAGTTCCTAAAAAGGATGTCAGAAAAGAATCAGTCAGTCTTTCCATGTGGCTCAATAGTATTAACTATCAAAGAAAGTTGTGTGATGTGTGTGTGTGTGTGTGTGTGTGTGTGTGTGTGTGTGTGTATGCCTGTGATCACACAAGAGAAAGAGAGAGATGCAAGGGAAAGAGATGTTCTTGTTGCTGAGAAAGAGCCAGAGATGAGAACTGGAAAAAACAGTAAAATCATGTCCATTTTTCCCAACGACATTTCCTATTCCTGGTTCCAATTTGTCTTGAGACTCAATTCTTTTCTGACCATGTGTTCTGCATACACTCCTATATTCTGAAAAGAAATTCATTTGTTTTGGTTATTTGTCAAGAATTTGCTAAAACTCCTTTAATAGATCTATATATCTAGATTAGCATCTTTAAAAATGTAATAAACAATTATATAATAAAAATATATAAAATATGTAAATAAAAATATATTAATATACATTTTTATAATAAAAAAAGCTACAGTATATTTATTTGGAGAAGAATAAAGCCAGTCTCCTAAATTTTAAGTTTGCTCTAAATCTTTCAAATGATAGTGGAATGATCTTCCCATACTTATCAAGAAGTGACAGGAGTTATAAATTTAAAACCTATTTTTGAATCATTTGATTTGTAAAATGTTTCCCAAGGCTTCACTGCAATCATAATTGGCTGCCTATCCTCTTCTTTGAACTGAATGTAAATGACCTGTCAATTTCTGCATATGGCTTTCTAAATTTAGGCAATAAGATAATTTACATTTATAAGGGGTAACCCAAGAAGATGCATAGTGCAACTCTGTAACTAACTCAGGCTAAAGAACTGTGATGAAGACTATTATTTTGTGAAGAAATAAATCCTATTAAATAATAAACATAAAGCATAACTCTAAGAATGGTGAGGAAAGGAAGATGGAAAAGTCATAGTTTTTCAGAAAGTAGAATCCAAAGAATTGTTTAGAGACTGTTGTAGAATCATCATGTATATTCATTTTTTGCAGAAAATACACAAATTGCAAAAATATGCAAAGAAAACACTTTGTCCCATTAAGGTATTTAGGAAAGAAAAGCAAATTCAAAATACATTCAAGCTTCATACTATTCCACCTAAGTACAAGCATTTGAAAAATAAGAAAACAAACACAATGACTGACCTAGACAATATATTTAAGATATTTGGGCCATGTCAATATTGAGTACTATAAAGGAAAGATTTCCTTCTTAGTCATATGGATTTAGTGTTACATGATGAAAAGACTCCATCTAGAACAAGGGTGAGATAAATCTGGTTCACATCCTAGCTTTGCCAACTTACTAGCTATCTGAATTTGGACAAGTCTCAGCCTCTTGTACTTACCTACAAAACTGAGTGGTTAGCAGAATTAAAATATGTGGAAGTTAGTTTCTGCTCAATAAAAATATAAAAGTCAATGTAAAATGTAAATAGGCAATGTAGCTAACATTACCATCCAAGTAATGTGTTTTATACCTTATATTATTTGGTTTGCCTAACCACCAGTATAAATTTATAGAGAAGTGCAAATGATGTTTAATCAATTTGGCTAAATGGCTCTTGTTATACATTTGCAGTCACATGGCATATTATAACTGACCTATGGCTTCGTTTTCAGAGATCTAGTTTTGACATTGGCTCTGCTATCCAGCAACTGAGTGAACCTAAACATGCCACTAAAATCACTTGAGCTTCATATTTAAAAATGGAAAGGGGAGAGAGATAATGTGAATGTGGAACCTATTTCACAAGGTTAAAATCAAAATCAGCTAACATGTAAAAAGCAATTCTCCAAATAAGTGTCAGGTGATGAAACACACAAGAGGGTTTTGTAAAGTACTGTATTTGAGATTATCATGAATGAGAAAAAAAAAAAAAACCTTGACAATTACAAAATGAAAATAAAATATTTAATTTAGAAATACCAAGTAATCTACAAACTTATTTCAAACTTACTTTAACTTTCTTCTACTTCATGTGGCATGCATAGTGCTTTCATAGCACTGTGTTTAGAAGGTTGTAAGAAGAAGACTGCTCAAAAAATACATTAAGCAGATTTGGAAGGGGGTGGAGGTAAAGTTAGAATTTCTGAGTCATGAAAACATCAGATAGCACTTTCCAAAAGGTGTAACTTTATTTAAAACTGTGCTGCTGTGAATTCTATCATGCTACAGACACCTCTGAATCAACAATCTCTGTTGGCAAATTGTTATGCTGATAAATTCTCACAAAGACTGAAAATTTCCATTTTGTAAACAAATAAGTGGGTTTCTGATCATCTAGCTTATCTCCTGGAACTCTGAAAAGTAGAGACCTGGCTTTAGTGACTCTGAATAATCTATTTCTCACATTAGCAAAGCAGATTCAGTTATTTATCACCCAAATCAGAGAGCCACTGTATGAATGTAATATTAAGTCTGATACTCTTCCTCAAGCTAGGGAAGCACAAACAGCACATCACTGACTTCGTTGGCTAGATTCCCTAAGATAGTTAGAGTGGCATCATGTGCTAATGGGGTCTTCCTCATAACACTAGGGGGTTCTATTTCACTTCTATCCACAACAGAACAAATGTATTTAATAGAATAATGATCCTCTGGTTTCCTGGCTAGGAGATTTGATGTTTACACATGGGAATGCACATGCAGGCAAATACAGTTTGGGTGATGGGCACTCTTTCTGCAGGATCAGTCAGTCACAGGAGCTCTAGTTTGTGCTTTTTGATCACCACCCCCATCATCTAAGAAGAATGAACTGGACGTGTGACATAGGTATGCAGCTGGGTGAAAAATTATCAGCCATCATAGTGAGGGGAAATAGGTGAGGTATATGTGCATACCATGGACTTTAGAGCAAGCAAAGTGCACATATGTTACAAAAGGTGATGTATGCACATAACAAAAGATAGACAAGAACAGTAGTGTCCAAGAAGGGATGTCAGACTCGGAGACAGGAGGTGCTGGGCCCAGACCCTGGATATAGTAGGATTAAATTAGATGCCTATTAAAAGCCTGACACCAGGTCTAAAATATGGGAAATCCTCATACAACAGTATGATTAGGAAATAATTTTCTTTCCACTCATTTAATAAAATTACAATTTGGGCATCACCTACATATCAAGGGGGTTTCATTCCATGATCACAAGGCTCTTTCTAGCTCAGTGAGTAGAATGAACCTAATGATAATTTTACCTTTGGGTGGCCTTGTTTTATAAAGAGCTAGGACCTATTTTATAAAGAGTTAGGACCCATAGCTAGGACCCTATCCTTTTAAAAGAATAGGGCACCTCTCTAGCCTACTAATTGGTGGTAGGGTGAGAGGATAGAGAGGGGAATGCTTGTTGTTGATCACAATCTTGGTCCCAGGCCCATTTCTCATGTACTTTCACCTTCCAATTTCTAGATGCTTTAAGTTCTCCAGCCCACATCTGATGGTACAGATTTACCTGCGGTCTCATGAAGAAAGACAGGACCCAAAAGAAACAAAGAATCTGGAAGTGTTTGTAATCCTATCAACAACTTAGAAGTCGGAAGAGTCTAGTCCTGTGTGATCATGCGGACAATGGTCTTCTTTCCTATCTAGAAAGCAGAAATGATAACCAGCCTTCCACAGCTGGGAACACAGGCCTGAGCACCCATTGTGCAGGTTAACAAAGATGTCCTCAAGGGCCAGACCTGAGCAAAATTAGAAAACAGAGGTGGTATGTTGCAACAAGCACTGGGACAGGAGCCGTGATCCTGGCTCTGCCTTGAACAAGTCATTTCACTTTTCGGAGCCTTGGTTTTCTTATGTGTAAAATATAACATTTCTTATGTGTAGAACATTTTACATAAGAAAACCAAGGCTCCAAAAAATGAAATGACTTGTTCAAGGTCGCATAACTAGTTAATGGTAGAGCCAGGATCCAGGTATCACGGCTCCTGTCATGGTTCAAAAACTACCAATATTTACTGACAAGAGGAAAACGTTTAGAAAATATTTTAATCAGATATATAAAACAAAGTTGTCTTGAAAATCAGGGTCAGTCTTCCACAATTATGCCCTCTCTCTCTTCTGTTGTGCTCTCCCATTCTTTCTTTCTGATTCATCAAGTTAAGAAATAAATCTAAATAATTTATAATAAAGTTTTACCACCATAGATGACACCTCCTTTATTGGTATTTGTGTGCTAAGAAATGAATATCTGCTGTTTGGATGTCAGACACTAACAAGATAGAAGAATGTGGAGGAAGATTTCTTTTGCATGTACATGCGTATGCGTGTGTGCATGTGTGTGTATGTGTGTTTTGAGGGAGGTGAGCAATTGGTATCCTCCTTAGGTAAGAATACTCAAAGACAGCAGCCTCTCTAGCTCAGGCAACGCTGGCTGTGCAGAGAGCCTTTTACAGCGTGGCCCACAGACAATGTAAAATTCTCTCTCCTCTGCAGGCTTGGTCTGCAGTGCAACTGGCAGATGCTAAACTTCGGCCTGTCTAGAACAGTTAATTAGGTTATAGAGGCTGCCAAAAATCCCAAAGTCATCCAAAGAAAATGCAACACTTTTAGATTTGAAGCAAAAGTCAGAAGACACAAACACTAATCCTATCTCTAAGAAGAGAGAAACAAAGAAGGGAAAAAAGAAAGGCAGGAAGGCAGGTCCCTGACAGTCTGGCAACTTGTTATCAATCTTTTATAAACAACATTCAGATCAGGCATAAAGGGATCCTAGCTCTTTTCTCCAGTAATAGATACTGTATATTCATACACGATGATATGCAATAGTCACTGGATATTCACGACCTTTCCACAGTTCTCAGTCCATAACTCTTGAGACAACAGAGGATCTTTCAGGGACCCCCTTCCTGCTGGAGAACATTTCCACCCGAAAATAAGGCTGGAATGAGGAAATTGAATCAATTAAATAGCTGGGTACGTTCAGGGCTTCTTTTCAAGTTGCATCAAAGTATCACAAAGTAAGAACTGCTACTGTCTGCCCCCTGGTTCTCAGGAGTGGAGAGGCAGCCTTACAAACCTAGAGACCCAATTCTTCCAAAGAGGTTACCCCAGAACGTGTGTGTTGGGGCTGGGGTGGAGTAACAAAATAAACAGCAGCGCATAGGACTCCACTGCCACCAGCAGGCCCCAGAGGAAGTGCAGGCCCAGCGAAGGCACGTTTGCTTAGGTTAGGAGTATCCAGGCAAAGAGGAGAACACTTGCACCTGAACTGCCGCACCCTGTGCCCGCCCACCCTATCCCCAATCTCAAAGATTTGGAAAAGCAGTTCTTCCTCCCTAAAAGACAGGTGCTCCTGCTCAAAAGCCCAGAATAAGTGATTCGGAGACTAAACTGCAATTAAAGCTACAAACAGTCCCTTCCCCCGGCGCCCTTGGCCTCCAACATAATTACACTTTATTTTACGAGGTCTTCGTTCCTGTCCTGGCTTATGCAGTATTTCCATGGGTGCAGTGGAGTGAATGGGAGAAGGCGATTTTACGTCTGAGTCCCTCTGAATTTCACGTCACCTAGGGCGTGGGCTGGACCCCTGCGCCGTTCACCTTGAGCCCAGAACCCGAGGACCGCCGCGCGTCCGCTGTGGCTGCCCGGGATCAGCTTCAGGTGGAGCAGACCCACGCGTTGCACTGACTTGGAAAAGCGGCTGAAACGCACACAAGAAGCTGCTGCCCACAGCCAGCTCTGATTTCTCGCACCCCGGTCCCAATCCAAGGCCACCTGCACTTTGCGTAACGTTGCGCAGGGAGGCGCTCCCGAGAACCCACACCCTCCCGACCGGCCCAGGTGCGCGACGGGCCGCACGGGGCTCTGGCAACCTCGCGGCCGACGGGCCGGAAGCCGCCAAGCGGGCAGAACAGCCAGTGAATGCGCCTCGATGGCAGCAGAAAGGCCCCCCTAGGAGCCTTAGAGACCTCGGAGGAGCCTCCCCGCGGAGATCCGCTCCCGGAAAGGTTTTGGGACCACGAGGCGAGGAGCACGTGAACGGGGCAGCTTGGCTATAAAAACCCCGCTCAGACGCGCGTGGGGAGTAAAGGGAGCGGCAGGACGCTGCCACCTGCGCCGCTACAGATAGGGATAAAGCGACCCTCCCTCCAGGACGCCAGAGACAATCTGGAGACTTGATGCTTCAAACTCTCCGGGTCCGGCTTGGGGTTATGTGCGTCGAACTTTGAGGCTGGATTCCCTGCACTTGGGCAGAGACGCGCAGACGCCCGCGTGTGTGGATTCCCGAAAATTCTCAGGGCTTGTGTGACCTTTAGGAGAGTTGGAGAGGGCGTAGTAGAATCTCAGGCTAATTGATTTCTTTACTCCACCAAGGAGGCGGCCAGGAACACTCGGCTCGTCCACAGAGGAGCCCTGGGGGCCCCTGCGCAGCCCCGAGGCCCCGGCCCCCAAGCTCCGGCCGTCCTTTAAGCCGCAGGTTATTTCTGCGCGCGAGAGAGGCGGGCTCGGATAAAGTCGGGACGCCTTCTCGCAAATAAAGTTTCATCTGCTCTCCTCGCTCGCACGGTTCCCGCCGCCTGGCGGCCCCCTCCTCCTACGGCGGGCGCGGGCGGGGAGATGGCCGCCGGCGCTTCCTGGCGCAAACGGGCGCTCCGCGCGTAGCCACAGCCACGCTGACCTCCTGCTCCAGCCGGCTGCTGCTCTGAGCTCCGGCAGCGAGCGAAGGCGGAGGCCCAGGAGGGCAGGAGACCGCCGCGACAGGGGCCCGAGGGTCCGTATGGCCGCTCCCCGCCGGCGGGTGCTGTGCGCCGCGGAGCTCGCCACAGGCGCTTCGGGCTCGGAGCGGCTCTGAGCCGCGCCGCCTGCAGAGATCGACCCAGCCGTTCCGCGGAGCCGCAGGCAGGAACCCGAGGAGCAGGGAGGAGGTGGCGGCGGCAGTGGCTGTTCCTCCCAGAGGGCGATGTGGCCGGCCGGCGCGGGCACCAAGCTGCCCTGTCCCCGGGACTCTGCGCTCCGGCGGGCGGCTTTCTCTGGGAACCTCACGGCCCTGCCCTCTCACCTCGTGCCCGCCGGCCGCAGCGTCCGGGTCTTCATCAGCGCCAACCCTGAAGGTACGTCCCTCGCTCGGGTTTGCCCGTCCGTCCTTCTGTCCGTCCGCGCTGCGGGAGCAGGAGAGTGTGTGTCCGCCCCACAGCCCGGTGCGCCCTGCGCTCCCTTCCTCCAGCTAAAGCCGTGGCCGCCCTGAGCGCGTGGGAATTTAATTTGAATCCACTTTTCTTCTCCCCTCTCTGGCCGGTTTTGCCTGCTAACTTCCATTAGGACACCCATTCTCCACCCCATGTTATTCCCCTGGGTCGATCCAAGAAACATCCAAGGCATTAGCAGGCCCTTCTGGAAGCTCCATTCTGCCGCCGCTACCACCACCCTTTTTTTTTTTTTTTTAAAGCGGGTTCTCCGAGATGACCGCAGACGCATTAATAGTAGCTCTCCTCCCCGAGGCGGGTTCCTGAATGGGGCTCCCTTCTTGGCCACTTTTTCCGGCTGAGGAGAGGTGAGTTCCTTGAGACTCTCCTCCTGCAGGTGCGAAGGTGCCCTTTGCAGAGGCCAAGCAGACTTTTGTGAACCGGAGGTCTAGGGGGACACGCGCTGCGGTTCCGGAACAGGTTTCGCGGTGGAGCGCGCAGGATGAGCTCATCTCCCCAGCTGGGTCACAGGCCTGGGTCTTCTGGATCTAGAACCTGGCCTACTCAGTCATGTTCCTGCTTAACGCACCTGGTAGGCACTCCATGAAAAAAACTTGTTGATTTCTTGTTACTTTCACAATCACAGAGGTTGAACCCTGGCGGTCAAATCCTAACTCATTACTGTATCTTCCAGTCCTCAGTCCTCAAGGTTAGATTTCATTCCCAGTAAGTCGAGGGTGGGGGAAGGAAGGATGTATTTGGGGCTGGATAAAACTGCAGGAATTGCTCTTTTCTAGGAAAAACAAATGTTTGGCTATGAGTCTATAGGAGACTGATAAAAGTGAGAGATTTGAGAATTAACGTTTTCTGTGTTCTACCAAACCTTGGGTCTAAAAAAGTAAGAGAAAAGTCCACATTCAGACAGTCATTGGATATAAGAAAACTTGGTGTCCTGGTTTCTTGAAAAAGCATTCAGAGAAGACCAACAAAAGTAACTTTCTAGAAAATTATCATTTCGAGGGGGAAAAAAATAGCACTAGCAGAAGTCTTAGGTAAAGCTTACATTATGAGAAGGGAGTTGGGGAGAGAATCAAAAAGATAACATGCACTAATTAGTATTAGAAAGACAATATACTTTTGGGGAACTGGCATGACTGTCCTTTTATCAGTTTATAGCTCACTTTCAAAGAACTGAAGGAAGCTTTTAGAATAATACTGTACACTCTCAAAAAATCATTCTATCTCAAAGATGTCTTCTAGGATTTGCACCTAAATCTGGATTTAAATGAAAAAGATTGAGATATTCAACCTATTTAAGGAAAGCTGCAACTTAAGTGTTCAGGGTTGGTTCTTTAAAATATTGCTAGAACATTTTTAAGAGAATTATGTTAGAAAATGTTTAAATGCTAGACATTTTTAGTTCTGAGCCTTGGAAAAAAAGTCATATGAAAAGTGTTTCAATCTGCTGCTGTGAAGCTAGCTAAATCACTCTTTTCCTTTAAACATGCTGCTTCTAATATACAATAAAAATTCTGTTAATATCGTGTGTAGTAGATTTTCTTCTTGCTGTGTAAATATGCAATTTTTAGAATAAAACCGATAGCGAATTCATACTATTAGCTTAACATCGAGTTAGTGCTCAAGGTTAATGTCATTTTTCTTAGGTCTGTCCATATGATTCTTCAAATTCCCCAGTTTCTTGAAATAAAAGCTTTAGCACAGATTAGCCCTAGGAGAACAAGCAGGAGGGAGGAGCCAGTCATGCCCCTTGGCTACTGTGTGAGCTTGACAGCTTCCCCAAGGATCTTGACAAACAAAACAGAAATGTGAAGCTTACCTGGGAAGTTTCAATAGGGGCAGGACCTCAGATTTTATCCAAGCTGGAGAAATGATGGCATATTAAATTTAAAAAGACAGATGGGTATTTTTAATGATCTGAACGTGAAGCCTTAAAATCTTGGTTAATGCTCTGTCAGAGGCAGCACTTGACCATGGGATCTTTATGGATGCAATTTAGAAAGCAAATGCTTGTGTTTTGGTATGATCCAATATTAGATTCTTGGCCAATACTGAAGAGCCTCTCTACTGTCAAATTAAGACAAAGAACATTATCTCATGCTTTCCTTTACAAGCAGAAATCCAATTTACCTTCTAAATAAAAGCTGCTTTATATTGAACTCACAGCAATACTCTGAGAACCCAGCAAGGATTTTGCTTAGAATATTGTTTTAATACATATTGCTTTATAAGACTTGCATGGCATTTCCCCATCAGTAATGAAGATAATAGAATGAAGTAGATAATAGTATGAATTTCCTTAGAATGAAAAAAATACTTTCCCACATATTAGTTCCTTCGATATTTTAATTTTGATTTCTATCCTCAAACAACCCTCTGAGGGTAGTGGACCAGGGGTGTTCCTCCCATTCTACAGATGAGATTACTGAGGCTGTATCAAATTATACCACTTGCCTGAATTTATATAGCAGAGCAAAACAGGTAGAGCCTATAGGACCCTGAAAACACTTCTCTTGGTATTCTTTGGCCAGCCTAGGCTCCTGACAGATCTCTGTGAAATACCTTACACCACATGGACAAGACAATCATCTAGATATGGGGGATAAGCGCTGTCCAGCATGTTCTGGCTGTCAGATTCCAAGCCAAGCTGGCAGGGAACATGGCTGTGCTGACCCACTTTGTTCCCACCAAGAGGTAACCCTAGGCATTCAAGGAAATTTCAGAATGTGCTGGACTCTGACACATTCTTGTCCAGAAGTGTATCTGCCTCTGACTAGTCTCCACCACATGGAGATGCTGGAGAAGGACCCATGTGGGGGAGGCGATAGCATTATCCCAGATTTTCTTCAGTGGATGGGCTTTCATCTAGTTTCACCTCCCACCCAACATAGAAATTCCATCTGTGACATCTTTATCAATCCTTGGAAGTTTTCTAGTCATTTAGCTACTGTATTTCTGCCAGAACAGCACTCATGGCTCCTTGGAAAGATGATTTTAAAGCCCACATAAAATCCTTTACTGTGATTAGCCTAAATAGCCCATGCATATGGAGATGAAATGAACCTGCGTGATTCTCTCCCTGTTTAATTAGAGTGTAAAGGTCTTCCTCTTCTCTGTCTTGATTTTTTATCTGAGAAGGTAGTCTTAACACAGAAGGAAGACCAAAATATCACATTTATTACTAATGAAAACTGACACAGGTCTACAATTCCTTATCTGTGATCTTCTGGGCCAGATGTGATTTTTGGAATCTCTTTAAGATTTTGGGGAAAAATACTTCTATACTGTCTAATATGTGGGGTCTGGGGTAACAATTCATGTTGGCTATGAACAGGTGTATATGGAAAAAGGAGTTCACTCTAAGTCAGTGTTACACAGAATTTTCTATGATGCTGGAAATATCTATCTGAGACAGTAGTGCTAGCCACATAGGGTTATTGAGCATTTGAAATGTGGCTAGTGTGACTAAGAATACAAATTTATAGTTTTATGTAATTTTAATGGATTTGAATTTAAATAGACACATGTGGCTATTGTATCAAATAGCAAAGCTCTAAATGGAGTGATACAGATTGTAAGTAGCTTTGTGCCAGTCAAGGTCAGGTTTGACCATCAAGGACTCAGGTTATTTCAGGTTTTGTTATCAGATGGATTGGGGGAAATCTTTTCTTTTCAAAGCTTTGAAGATTTTTGGAATCACAGGTAAAAGATATGGACTTTTGTTGGAGACTATGGTTTTAACTCTAGGCAAGGGAGTTTCCCATTGTTGAACACAAGAATTAGGCTCCACTCCCAGTCACTGTCAGCAGTGGGCAGGGCACAGACCACTCTCCCTAGCCCAAGAACAGAGTAGATCCCTTTAAACTTTAAGAGATGGAGGAGTAGAAGAGAATGGCACTTTTACTTACAAGAGAGAAAGCAGAGGCTGGGCTATTGTCATCAGATTTTCCTTCCAACTGTAGCCATCAGATTTAGACACTTTTCCTCCTCTAAGGAGTAATTGACAGCATCCTACACTAGTGCATTGCCCTCTGCATGCAAAAAGATCTGGAGTGGAGAAAAAGATATTGAAACACATATCTTTATGCATTTTTCTACCCACTCAGATTTCTGTGCTGGTCATTTTTGAGAGTTGTGAACTCTTGTCCACAGTGTTGATGATCAGATGTTCATACAACAGAAGAGACACGTTTTCCCTTTATATGTGTACATGGATTTATTTGCTACAGCTAGTGGTCATTGTTTGAGCTTGCTTTCTCATGCAAAAGGCAGAAATATCTGCATTGAGAAATTCACATGAAACCTAGCAGTATTCTTCACCATTACTCTTCTTACTTTTCCTACTATCCTGATTGTTTCTGTGGCTCCCTTAGCGGAGAATTTACTGGATACAAGATATATGTAGCTAGACTTGGGAGCCAGGTTTCCTGCATTTAAATCCTCAATCTACTATTTAAAGCTGTGACTTCTTGAGCAAGTTGCTCCTTTGTTTTCAATTTCCTAATTTGTAAAAGAAGACAATGACAGCACCTGTCTCACAGAGTTATTGAGTAGATTACATAAGCTAATAAATAGATGTAAGGCATTTAGGATGGTACTGGGCACGTAGCAAATATTAAATGTATGCTATTTCTATCACTATTATCTTTATTACATTCTATGATCCAGACAGACACTGTGCAGGTCTGCTTAAGCAAATATAAATATGTCTGTCCCTCAAGGAATGCAGTCTATAGAGGCATTTGAATTAGAACTCAGAACAGTCATGCCTTGCTTAATGACAGGGTTATGTTCTGGGAAATGTGTCATTAGTTTTGTCATTGTATGAACATCATAGAGTGTACTCACACAAACCTAGATGATATTGTTTACACGTGGGCTATATGGTATAGCCTACTGCTCCTAGTCTGCAAACCTGTATAACATGTTATTGTACTGAATACTGAATAGGCAATTGTAACAGAAGAGTAAGTATTTCTGTATCTAGACATACCTAAACATAGTAAAGGTACTGTTGACTGGACGCAGTGGCTCACACCTGTAATCCCAGTACTTTGGGAGGCCAAGGTCAGCGGATCACTTGAAGTCAGGAGTTCGAGACCAGCCTGGCCAAGATGGTGAAACCCTGTCTCTACTAAAAATACAAAACTTAGCCAAGCATGGTGGTAAGCGCCTATAATCCTAGCTACCTGGGAGACTGAGGTAGGAGAATCACTTGAGCTTGGGAAACAGAGGCTACAGTGAGCTAGGGTCACACCACTGCACTCCAGCCTAGGTGACAGAGACTCCATCTCAATAAATAAACAGAGTAAACATACTGTAACAATACAGTATTATAATCTTATGGGACCACTGTTATCGATGTGGTTCATTCTTAACTGGAATACCAATATGTGGCACATGACTGTGCCACATACCTAGATCTACCCTAGATCTTTCATGGAATTAGGTGCTTCCAAAAATTATTATAGGGGTTGGATGAGCAAAAGTCAGGGGCACCACTGGGTATTTAGTTCGTGTTGCCAAAGCTGCCACCCAGAGAGCAGGAAACTGTGGAAGCCACTGCAGGTATCACAGCGGTCCCCGGGTACTGGGTAGCTGCTCAGCGTCTGCAGAAACACATGTGCTGAAACCTGCATGTTAGCCATTATGACTGCTGTTGGAGGAACTTAGTCCTCCAGATCTTATGAAGGCACATCCTTTGGTAGAAGCAAAATTGCATGTGGACCCTGGCAACAAGCAAGTCTAGGAACTTCAGGTGCCCCTACAGTACAAGGGAGATGTATGATGGAAAGAAGAGTTAATGAATAATTAACACCAAGCGATAGTATCTAGCCAGGGGGAAGCAAACGCATTCACTCACTCAACCAGTAAATATTCATGAAGCAACTACTCTATATAGAGTGCTGTTCTTGTGCTTAGCATACAGAAGAGTGAACAAAACAGACTAGGTCTCTGCTCTTATGGTGTCTACATAAATAATATATATGTGACAAGCACTGTGTTAATGATATGAACAGAGCATTAAAGGAGGACCAAGGAGGGTTATGTAAACCAATTCGGGGTGGGGAGCGGTCAGAGTGAAGGGTTAGTAGGGCTCCCCAGACAAATGAATAGAGCCAGGGTATGGAAACTCTTCTGCATGATAATCAAGTATGAGGCAGAGTGATGACGAGATCTCCACAGGGATTAGAAAGGAATAGTCTTTATCATTAAGCAAAAACCTTTTATCATTTTGAATAGAAGAACTGATGTCTTGAGGTGATATTATCATTTTCCCCTTGAAGGTGGCTCATTTAAAATGAAATAAAGGATGATTTGGACTATAAAGATAAACTATATACATGTCTTTGCAGTCTACAAAATCAGCTTATAGATCTTTTAAAATTCTTTTGTAAGCAGTGTATATCAGAGCAACGATACCATTTGCCATTTGAAAAGGTGTGTGAAAGTTTGTATTTTATTTCTGTTTCAGTTATGTATTGCTATATATCAACCCACTCCAAACCTGCACAGCTTAAAGCAATGATTTATTTCTCACAATTCGGTGGTTGGTATTGTAGGCAAGGCTTGGCTGGGTGGTTCTTCTGTTCCATGGGATATGAATTGAGTCACTTGTTCAGCTACTGTCAACGAAGCCTAGACTTGGCTGGGCTGAAAGGTCCAAGGAGGCTTTATTTACATGTCTGGCACCCCTGTTATCCCCCATGAGGGTCCTCTCTCATCTCTAGCTTTTCTCCCATCTCTTAGGAGTGCAGCCCAAGATTCATTATAGGGAATTGACTTTCTCAGAGAAAGGAAATGGAAGCTGCCCCTCCTCTTAAGGCCTGGGCTTGGAAGTCCCAGAATGTTTATTTTGCTACATTCTGTCATCAGTGCAAGTTACCAGGCTAGTCTAGATTCAAGGTGGGGAGAAAATTTATTAATGTGAGAAGGGGTATGTGCATACAGGGAAGGGAGGAATTACTAGTAGCTGACTAAAAATTACCATAACACCCCCATTAGGTTTTTGCAGTTTCTTTGACCTCCTTTTGTCATAATTAGATTATGTGAGATGACAAGAGCATAACCCAGTGGCCTTGCAAATATTATAGTAAGTACTCAACAAGCGTTAATAATTATTGTCATTATTACTATGTGTTGTTGAAGACTGGAAATAACTCAGTAAGTAGCACCCTTCTTCCCCTCTCAAGTCCTTAACTAACTGAAAATCAGTTTCTGAAAAAAAGACTCAAGAGTTTGCAGATAGAGAATCAGACTATCACCATTTTTCCTGATAAAGGTAATGGAGAATGCTTTCATGCATCCTAATACTAAACAGCAGAATTAGATATTCTTCTGGCCACTCACTGGAGGTGGTGGACCTCCAGAGACCCTCCATCCTGTGGCCTACTCCATAAAACAAGGAGTCTGGAGGAGAGAGTGAAGCCATGCTCCCCAGGACAGGTCAGGTCCCAAGGGGTAGGGTAGGAGTGAGCAAGTGGGCAGAGATTGCCTGGTTTCTTCTTCCTTGCTTTCCAGTTCTGGGAAGGTTAAATGAGGAGGTAAAGAGGGTCGAGGAGGTCCTCATTACATCACAGCCCACTATCTCATATGAAGAAGACAATGAGGTACAAGCTACTAAAGCTAATAGGAATGATATACATGTATCAGATATTCAGTATCAGAATACATTTGTAAGGTAAGTTTTTAGCACAGCCTTGGGGAAAGTCACATATTTATCTAGAAATAAGTTGTTTAAAGCCATTGTGTTTTGAAGTAGATTGATATGCAGTAATAGATAATTGGAAAATTAAAAAAGTAAAAACTTACAAGTACCTTCTAAAATGACAATTGATGATATTCTACAGAATAACAGGAAGTAATTAGGTTTGCTAAAGTAAGCTGTAGGTTTTTTTTTTAATCCATCCTTAGCAAACTAACACAGTAACGGAAAACGAAATACCACACGTTCTCACTTATAAGTGGGAGCTAAATGATGAGAACACGTGGACACATAGCGGGGAACAGCACGCACTGGGGCCTTTTGGAGGATGGAGGCTGGGAGGACGGAAAGGACCAAGAAGAATAACTCATTGGTAGTATGCTTAATAGCTGGATGCTGAAACAATCTGTACAACAGACCTCCATGACACACATTTACCTGTGTCACAAACCTGCACTTGTACCCCTGAACTTCAGAGTTTAAAAACCTTAGGCTGGGAATATCAACATTTGTTGAAATGCTAAAAGTTCCATTTTGTTGAGAAATTCCTGGCAAGAACTAAATGACAATATGTATTTCACTGATACAGGAAGAGAATGTCAAAAAGCAACCAACTTTGAGCTTAAGCATTGATGAATTCCTATCCAAGGAAGCTGCAGAAGATCTGTAATACCAGCATTCAGACATTAAAGATAATCTGTTTATAAACATAAAGCAACTATAATAAACCAGGCAGCTTAAAGCTCAACTCAATTTTTTTTAAGTTTTGCTTATAATCGTCGTGTTATTTAAATAAATGTAAAACTTAAAGCAGTGGCTCAAAAGCATACATAGGTACTGAGATATTCAATCAATTTAGAAGGAAATGTGATATTAAAGACACTCTTGCATCACTTCTTCAAAGCTTTAGCTTCCATTGCAATTTTTGTTGAAACCAAACAGGATTCATTCTACAAATTAAAGTGTGTTGGCTAATGTATAATTAGAAAAGAGAGATATGTGATAGAAAGTTAATAAAAAGATGAAAAACTGCAGGTGGATGCAATTCAAAGAGAATAATACCCCCTTCTAATGAAATACTTCCTTGAAATCTCATTTTCGATCCAAAATATTTCAAAGACTGTGACATGGCACACGCAAAACAAAGAGCAGAGCACAGATGTCAGGTGTCTTATTCCTAGAGTATTACAGAATTCAACTCTGATGAAACCACAAAATTGAAAGCATAGCCCTCATAATATTTAATCTGATCTGTTACATACGGTGTCATTCAAAGAGTTTCTTGCCACGCAATGTCTCCTTCAGATTTTATTCTTAGCATCAGCTGCAGTATTTATTAGATACCCATTGTGCACAAGCAAACACTGAACTGGTTGGTATTACAACCAAGTTACAAAGGGAGTAAAAATAACAGTGTGTACTGCTGTCTTTATTCTTTAGTCTCACACATCTAAGAGGCAGGACAAGCACAACTATAAAATCTACAGACAGAGCAGTTGTGAAAGGGATGTTTATATACAAAGACTGACTGGAATAATTGGAATCAGGTTGTATCTGCTAGCCCAGTCTGGCATGAGCTGTTCAAATTAGCCAAAAGGGAAAGACTGAGAAGAATCAGACCTAAAAATCAACTTATCTACTGCAGAAGGGTGGCTAGTGGGGAACTGGTCCCGCCCATATGTAAGAAGAATGAGTCCAGATCCAAGGGAAGGCACAGTTTTTGAAAGGGAAAGCATTTGATACCCAAGAGCCTGATAGAATCTAAAGGGTTATCCAGTGAGTGAGCAAAGCCTGGGCTGAAATGTGTTTTATTTATCTGAGTGTCAGAAGAGTTACTAGGGTTTACTTAGATAAAAATTGAAGGAGTTTCAGCAGATACAGAGCCTGAATGTCTTGAGCACAGAGTTCCCTTTCTGAAGTGGGGACTTGTGAAGGAGAATAGGGCAGCAGAAAGTGTCTAGCAAAAGCAATAGGGTCCCAGCCCCTAGTCATAAGGGAGGATGGAGGCCCTGGGAAATGTACAAATCTGCTGTTGGGATTAGAATGCAAGGCCAGAACTGCAGCCTGGGTGTTATGACCCTAAGTACCAGAGGATTGGTACAGAAATAATGCTAAACATTTTTTGGTTAAGGTTACTGTTGGGCCCAGAGAGTGGGACCAGCCTCCACTACAGGTGGCAGGAGCTGTGGTTTCAGATATGTCAGAGGATGGATGCAGAAGCCAGAAACAGTTATTCAGTTAGAATAAGGAATTTAGAGCAATATTTGAATGATGAGAAATACTTAATTGTCATAGTTGGAAAAGAAATGTTCCAGAAGGAGAGAACAGGATATATCCTGGAAGTCGGGTAAGTCTCACTTCTGAATCGGTAGCAGTGCTTAGAATACTTTGGAGAGAAAGCTGTCGGGCTATATTCAGGCTCAGTGGAAAAGAGCAGTGATTAGTAATGTCTGCTGTGGAATGAACACTGGTCTGTATCCTTGTGTTCAGTATATATTGTGACTACGGGCACTGGGGGTAGAGGAATGGAGCAGTGTAAACCAGAAAGAGAAGGCTTTTGTTTTGTTTCATTTGGCCAAAGCAGAGAAGACAACTCAGAGAAAAATAAGAAAATTGTGCCCAAGAAATAACTGGTGAGAAATTTCCTTGCCCAGATGACAGAACTGGTAAAATCACAGCTTTCTAAAGGGAGAAGAATGTGTTGAAACTGTTAAATAGACTGAAAAATCTACTTACATGAGTGGAACCTGCATATGAGTTTGTTGCTAAGTAGAGTAGCTTCAGAAAAGATCACACTCAGTTGATGATATTCTAGAAGACTAATTAAAATGGAATTCAGAAACTACTGAAGTCACCGTGTGATAAGGAAAGCTAACCAAAATTATCAAATGCTTTAAAAAAAGAGAGAGAATCTTCTACAAACACTAAAAAGCAGAACTGAAAATAACAAATTCATTTTAAAAGCCCAGTTTTTTAAAATTCAGAAGTCTAAATCTTTTTATAGAAACAATTTCAGTAACAATAAGAGTACGTAGGAAAAAGACAGATCCAAACTTTCTCTCCTCTAAGAAGCTACCATTTGGAGGTTTTACCCAAAAAAGAATAAGAGCATTCATAAATTGGGGGATTTCACAATTTAGTGAAATCACTGCCATGATGGAAATTTAGGTTTTTGCAATGTGGTCCTCAAAATTTGGGGCTCTCTTATTAAGAGGTGGGGTTTATGACTTCTCCCCTTGAATCTGGGCCAATAGACTACAGGAGAGGTGTCAGTGTACCAGATTTGGGGCCCAGGAATTGAGAGATTGGCCAGTTCCATTTTCCATCTGTCAAAACACTGATTTTTAGAACCTCACTTCCCCATGGAGGGACCCCTATGGAAAGGAGGTGACAGCCAGCACCACCTGCCAACAAGGAGAATGAGCCATCTTAGCAGTAGAGCTTCACCCCTGTCGAGCTTCCCCAGCTGACTGTGGCCCTGTGGTGTGGAGATCAGCCTTCCCACTTAACCCTGCCCAAGGTGCAGGTGCAAGGGTAAAAAGGAGTGACTGTTGCTTTAAGCCACTGATTTGGGTTTGTTATGCAGCAATATGTAAATGAAATTAGTAAAAGAAAACAAACATTATAATGTGTCCTAAGAATGAAGAATTTGAAGGTTAGATTCAGGTTTGAAACCCAAGATTTGCCCAGACTTGAGTAAGATATTTAGTCTTCTAGGCTTATTTCCCAGCGGAAAAATCGGAGCAGTAACACCTACCTCACAGGGCAGTGGTGAGAAAAAAATGAAATACTATATACCTAGGCATCTAAAACAATGTCGGAAAGATACTAAGGACTTAAATATTATAGGTCAGAATTTGTTAAAAGCTCTAGAATATTCAGTTTTGACAGTTTTATGGAAATGAGAATTTCTTGAATAACATCCTTCTTAAAAAATTATAGCACAAAATGGGTCATTATTCTCAAATCACACTCCCTGAAAGATCATGTATGCTTTTAGCTAGAAGGGATTACATAAACACACCAGGTTTTTTAAAATGATGATTTAATACATAAATATGAATTCAGCCCAAACTATAACATATTAAGTTAATAAATTTTATCTCTAAATAGAGCAGAAACAAGCTGATTTTTCAAAAAAAACTACCTACCAAAAAAGACAACTCTTTTGAAACCACAGATAGCCAGCAGAGTTCAATAAAATGACATCCAAAGAATAAAAAATTTTCACTTTTACCTTTTAATGTAAGATGTGCTAAATTCTTATACTAAGAATCATAACTTCTATCACTCAAAGAATTCCTTTAATGTTGCCTTAAATCTGCATAAAGGTTCATATATCATTGTTCTGGTCCTGTTAATCTTTTAGACCTTAATGCATAGTTTGCTTGCCATAAATGTTCCAAAGAGCCTGTGGTGCCCACATCTATGTGGGAAAGACCACACTGGATAAAAATGAGCAGCCATATTCTCTAAGAAGGATTTTGGTACAAATCTCATGTATGATTGAAAGACTATTTAATTCTAAGTAGTTACTATTGTTAAATGACCCAACCAACTCTCACTGTAAGTTGATCATTCTTATTGTGTTCTTGTAGTGGTTATTGAAAGCTCACATTATAGTGATTAAAGAGCATTTGTGCTCCTGGAGGAGCAGATGTTTGGGGTTGGAGGTGGTTGCAGGAGATGGGTCTTTTGAGTAGTCAATGAATGGAACTGGGCATAGGTAGTTGATGACTTGAATCTAAAAAGTGTTCATCATTTATTTGTTCATTCTGGCTTGCAGATCTCAGAGTAAAATGGGATGAGGGAGAAGGCCCAGGCATCCAGGAGTTTTGAAACAGAAATGGGTGTTGTGATTAAGTTTGGAATTTGAAAAGGGCTAGAAACTGAGGCAGTGCAGCATCCCCAGGACAGGGAGACAGTCCTGAGTGTCAGCACATGGAGGAAGGCAATGAGCCTGCTTTCCTGGATGTAACCAGTGTGCTTATCTGAAGAAGAGGAAACATAGGACTCAGCTAAATGCTTTGGTTCTTTTGCTGAGATTTAAAAAAATATTTGAAACTCATTCCTTGTCCCTTAGGCTTATTGCATAATAGTTTTGCTTTCCCTTACCTTTTTTCTTTTGGAAAATAGATCTTTCCTATGTCAAAGGAAAAAATGGATTTCACTTTTGCTACGATAACAAGTAGGATCAAAGCAGACACATGCTCTGGAGGCTGCTTCAGTGGATGGATAAGAACAGGGGGTCCCCTCTTTACATGCCATGGACCTCAAAATGTGTACGTAAATTTCCTCTTTGCCAGCACCTGCAAGGGGGATGGCAGTGCAGATTTCAAGGACATGACTTTCATTTGATACCAGAACGTTAGAATCACAACATCAGAATCTAGATTATGCACTGCCTAGTGTTTATGAGCTGTGTAACCTGGGGCAGGTTCTAGAACCTTGAGCCTCCATTTTCGCATCTGTTGAAAACAAATGTAACTCTGTATTTTATATCTTATGCAGTTCTGTGGATTAAATTCTGCTGTAGTAAATATACAGTGAATGCTATATAAAAGCAAAGCATTGCTCTTTGCTTAAAACTTTTCCAATTATGTAAGACTTAAACTGCCCTATAAGCCAATATTGTGGTACAGTATAATTAGCATTTAATACACAAAACAGATGCTCAGCAAATATTTGCTGAATTTTTAAATACCTAAGAGACAGTGAAGAGGAGGTCATGGCATGAAGAGTGTTCCTCCTGACCTGAGTCCCAGGCATTACTGCAGGGCCTAGTACAGCAGGGCACACTCTGGGTCACAGATCTCATTCCTCTCCTGTCCCTGTCCCTGTTGCTGCCAATAGATGTAAGCATCTGTCAATATACCAACCACTTTATGCCTGAGGCTGCCTTGTTACTTTACCCCAGCTTGACAGGGCCTCACCTAGAAGCCAGCAGGATCCCCACAAGGATGGTTACAGAGATGCAGCCCTAGCGTTCCCACCCTTAGAGGCCAGAGCTCCCACCCAGCCACAGTCCATGGATGTCACTCCCAAGTTCTACCATAGTGCCTGGAGAAAAGGTAGAGAGTGGGAGGAGAAGGATGTCTTCCTACCCTCCAGGGAAGAAGCAACTGAGGGAAGAAGAGAGATGAGATTTCCACGAAACTAGAGAACAGCAGTGAAGTTTTAAATTCCCATGCCTTTCTCACAGAAACAATGAGAAATCAAATACTGTTTGTACTATGGTCTGGCTGCATTATGACTTTGGGGACCAGTTAGGAACTTTGCCACTCTCTATAACATTATTTTTATGGACAGTTTCATTTTGTGTTCCGCTTAAATCATATACCATCAGGCTTGTGTCACAGCCATTTAGAAGGGAGCAATTGGAGTATTTTCACTAGAGAGTACTCTTGTTTTCTAATAGTTTCATGTGTGCATGAAGTGTGACATTCTGGTCCTTGAGACAACATGAGGGGAAGAAGGCATGTAATGGACTGAAACTTCTTGGCTTCTACTTCTGGTTTATATAGTAGCTCTGTGACCATGGGCATTCTCTCTGGGACTCTCTTTTTTCTCATCTGTAGAATGAAGTGGTTGACAAACAGGTTCTCTGGGCCCTCTTTCAGCTGCAGTATTACATTATTCCATTTCTCTGAAACTCCCCAGCAGTGTCATTTGGGTGGTTTATATTTTATGGAGGGAAAATGTGGGATCTAGCTCTTTCTTCCTAACTTTGTGACTGCATCTACTCCATTGCCTGAAAAATAGTAATAATATCACCTGTCCTTCCTGCAACAGAAGTTTGTCATGATAACGGAGGGGAAAGCAGTTTTGAAACTACAGTGTATTAATACATGTAAACTATTTATTATTTGAACGTGGAGAGTATAACAAGGTGTACAATAAAGTTTGTGGGAAATAACTCCAGGATTTAGAAACACCTTCCCTACTATTCCTTATTCAAACTGGAAGGTATGAGTAGGGTAAAATAGGCATAAAAGACATCTTCCTTAGGCCTACAAATGAGACTATTCGATTGATTTTTTAAAATCATTGAGTTTGGGAAAAGGCAGACAGAAAAGGGATCTGATCTCCATCCTGAATTGTGTAATAGAAGCCATTATGTATGCACGTACAACACATGACACACACAGGGAACTGTGAATAGTAGAGGCTGAAAATTCTACCATGGAGTTGGAAGCAGTGGGTTTGAGACCTTGCTGTGTGCTATTTTCTGACTCAGTGACTTTAAACAAGTTACTTAATTTATCCAATCATCAATTTCCTTATTTCTAAAATTGGAAATAACCTAGGATTCGTCTGAGGGTAAAGCTTGTAGACTGTTTAACACATACTTGGCACAATGAGCTTTCATTAAACATTAACTAGAATTATTCACCATTATAATTAGTAGCTCCATTTTCTCCTTATGTAGGAGATGCTGAGGACTCAGCTAGAGAAGAAGGACACGTCAGGCATGGCTCAGCCAGCTGGCATGCATTAAACAAATGCTCGTCCGCTGGCAGTATCTTTGTTGCCCACTCAATAGGAGAGGGAAGGACATGTAACATGATGATACAGTTAGGAAACATTTATATTCCATTTGTTTATATTAAGCCAGAATGTTTATTTCCAACTGTCTGTCAAGGTTGACATCTTAAGAGTCCATATTTATAATAAACATTTAAAAAAGAGCTTTTGAAGAATTACTATCATAAGTAAGTTGTAAGCCACAAAAGTAGGCATGCCTTCTTATTTCACAGACACCCATTTTCCATGAAATTCACAAGAATTTAATAAGGGACTTCTACATGCAAGACACTGTTCCAAGCCTTAAAGATGTGGAATTTAACTATGTTAAATAATGGTATTTAAATAATTATGTCATTAAATAAACATACACATAGCCTCTACTTTCATGGTGCTCACATTCTGATTGGGGGACCATAATGTAAATATACAAAACCAATTAAAATGTTTGTGAAGTTTGCGGAAGGTGGTGATAACTACTGTGAAGAAAAACAAAGCAAGGTAAGGAGAAAGAGTAATGGGCAGTTCCTCTCTCCCAGTTAATGGTTGGTCAGAAAAGGTCTGTCTGATGAGGTGCTGTTTGAACAGAAATATTAACAGTAAGGAGGAAACCAACCAGATATATGGAGGACAAACATTTCCACCCAAAGAAGCATCAAGTGCAAAGGCTTTATGGCTGAGCATGACTGGGGTGTTCAAGGAAGAGCAAGATTATTGTACTGGAAAGTGGATGGAGACAAGGGTGATTTTCAAAAAATTTAATAGCCCTGTGTGGCAGACACTGCCAACCAGAATAGATACCATCTACAAACATCCAGAAAGCTGTACCTGTGTGTGCCTACGGAGCGTCAGCTATAGTAAGAAATAAGATCAGGGAACTCGTGGAAGCTGGGTCATGCAGGGCCAGCATGTTATCTCATTGTAATTTATAGAAGCCAACTTTACCCACAAATGATAAGGATTTTCAAGATTCATTTAAGGAGTATATTCACTCATTGAATTCATTTTTTAAAATGATTCTAAGAGAAGATTCCATAGTGGCTGTATCAATTTGCATTCCCACCAACAGTGTACAGTTTCACTTTTCTCCACACCTTCACCAACACTGTCTTTTGGCTTTCTGATAATAGCCATCCTAAGAATTATGAGGTGATATCACCTTGTAGTTTTCATTTGCATTTCCCTGATGATTGGTCAATATTGTTGGGGGAAAAAGTATTACCGCATTCACTGGGATGTACATTTTCTACTAGAAATTCAGCAATTCATTCAGCATCCTGGTAGGATAGTGAAATGCAGAATCTAAGCTGATTTTCTTAGCTACCCAGTTATCTTGGAACTAAAATGGGAATGGATGAGAGACATTGTATTGGATTTATAGAGGAGTATGTGGCAAAGTGGCTCAACCCTTGAGAATAAGACTCATAATAAGAGGAAAAGGTTTTCTGCTCATATGTGGCCTGGGAAGACAGAAAATCCTCTCTGAGGTTGCAGAAGATAGAGTCCAACTTGGTCTCTGGATGCTAGAACATGATGTCACAAGATGCTTCTTGATATAGCCCCAGGTGGATTCTCTGCCACATCCTCTAAACAAAGCTTTTAGAAAACCTGCTAAAAATTATTTGAGAGGGGAAATGAAGGCAACAACCATTTGGGAGCCCATCATAAATTTGGTGGAGCCAAGACCACCAGCGCTACTCTGTCTGTCTCAGGTAGCTATAGCCTCAGCAGAGTCCTAGGTAAACGTCACCTGTGGCCTTTTGCAACCTAGCAGCAGCTGTGATATGACCCCCACCAGGGATAATAGGAACTGCATGGTCAAGCTTTCACAGCTTCTGAGATCCCAGGGCATTTTATATTATTAGAACCTGTAGTTGCAGCAGGAAAATGTAACAGCCCACAAGGAAGACATATAAGCTGCATTTTCATAGCAGGTACCCAAGATAAACAAGAATCATACTGGCTATTTTTTTATTCATTCCAGGAACATTAATGCATAGCCAGAACTGTTCATCACTTTCCCTTGCTCAGTTTGGCTTGGCAACTGAAGGAGCATGGGTTACACAAGCTTTTTGTATGTCAACAGTAGCAAAGATTGTGTGGGTCTTGGCTCTGGATTAGAAAGTGCTAGGTCCAGTATCAGGGCTCTGCCAGCTTGTAGCAGGGTGACTTCTTCCTTAACCTCTTTAAGCCTAGTTTCCTCATCTTTGAAATAGGGCTTATAATAGTGTTAGACTTTTAAGGTTTTATGAGGGCTAGTGAGAAAATGTATTGAAGGCATTTAGCACTGTGCCTGGCACATAGTTAATTGTTGTTATGATGATTTAGAGTAGAAGTAGAATGATTTAGTAAAGTGAGCATGTGCCAGAAAGAGAAGAGGGAGGGAAGGAGGAGAATATGCAGTCCTTATAAATTTTAGCAGAGAGAAATTATTTAAATATAAGAGTTACTGATAGACTGTAACTGGCCCTGAATTATTTTGTTAAAAAAGAAATGAAATGATTTTTTAGGAATAGAGTTTTAGATGGTCATTGGAAGCGGTTGACTATTGCTTTTATTTCAGAACATTTAATGCCTGCAAACAATGAGATTAAATAATACTTTCTGAGCATCTCTTAAATAAGATGGTAAAGAGAGCATAAGGATAGTATTTGATGCCTATTAAGGTAGAGGTTCCTGAGAGGAACAACAAGGTAGTTAATAGCTCCTCCATTCACTTCAGATTGAACTGGCCAACCCAATCATTCAAGGGAGATTTTTGCACCCAGACTCCTTCAGTCTGTCTATCCAATCCCAGTTTGAACAGAAAGCTGTCAGCTTAATTTAGTGCCTGGCTGAATTCAGATGTAATGGGTAAAGGTTTTCTTTTTAATCAGTCCTTTCTGACATAATAGGAAGACAGAAGAATTTGAGTGGCTTTCTGAAGGTTAAATAGCTAGAATAAAACTCATATATCCCTAACATTTGAGAAGAGCTTCCTTTCCTTTTGGTGGATGTGTGATTTTGGTAATTTCTCTCTCGTAAGTAAAATGGTGTTCCTCTGCCTCCCTCCTGAAGTTGTTTTGCTTATCTTTTTAATTTTTTCATAACCAGCTGACCTTTTTCCTAAATAGGTCATTTTGTTGTGCAGCCAGTAAACTCGGTGTTCTGGAGATTTTTTGCCCAAGGAGGTTGAATATATTTATATCTAGATGTGTCCATATGTCAAACAGATATTTCAATCTGTATTTGAAAGCTGTTACAGCAATAGCACTATACAATTTCTTGCTTCATAAAAATCAAAGAAAAACAAGTGCTCTTAACAGACATTTTCAAAAGTTCAAAAGTAGAATGTAAAAATGAGAAAGAAAGAAGAAAATCTGTAAGAAAATCAGAAGCAAAACAGAATCTAGCCCTTTTTTATTAATGCAGTTATAGTTTGTAAACATTTAATTTCCTATTTAAGTTGTATAAAAAACTGATTATATATTTAAAGGATCTATGTTTTTAAAATATTTTCACAACAAAATACCATTGTCTAATCAAAATGACATGTACAAGATAAAAAGAAAAATGTAGAGTATTTGCTTCTGTTGTAACTTTCTTCCATAATATTTATGCTATTAACATATGCTGGAGGGTGCTTACTGCTGAATCTATAGCTTAGAATGAGCCAGGAAACTAATCTCCCAGCCAGGTAGTGTGTAAATTGACATAAAGTGAAACAGTACTAAAATCAGATAAAAAATGTTGTATCTAAAGCTCAACTCCAGCCTGTACTGTGACTTGATTGTAAGGGGATGTGAAAGAAAGTAAAGGAATACTTTGTGATATTAATGATAATACTGAATCATTCTTTAAGAATAAAATAAGGAACTCAAACTTGGCACAGTGGCTCATGCCTGTAATCCCAGCACTTTGGGAGGCTGAGGAGGGTGGATCACCTGAGATCAGGAGTTTGAGATCAGCCTGACCAACATGTAAAAACCCTGTCTCTACTAAAAATACAAAATTGGCTGGGTGTGGTGCATGCCTGTAATCCCAGCTACTCAGGAGGCTGAGGCAGGAGAATCGCTTGAACCTGGGAGATGAAGGTTGCAGTGAGCCGAGATCATGCCACTGCACTCCAGCCTGGGCAAAAAGAGTGAGACTGCATCTCAAAAAATAAATAAATAAGGAACTCAAGATCCAGAAATAAAATGATATACTTCTAATATTTACTGCAGTAAATTAGACAAGATTTAATGGATCTAACTGTGCAGTCTCTGTATGAAAAAAACACAAGTATGAGACATGGGAATTATATTCAGGAGCTTACAACATACTGACATTGCTGACATTGACATCTGAAAAGTTAAAAGCAAATTAATGAACAAAACCATTCATACTAGTTCTCTGTTGCTTCTATAACAAGTTAACACGAAATCATTGTCTTGCATTCTGGAAGTCAGAAGTCTGAATTCAGTTTCACTGGGCTAAAGTCAAGGTTTGACAAGTCTGCATTCTCTCTGGAGGTACTAGAAGAGGACCTGTCCCCTTGCCTTTTGCATCTTCTAGACTGTATGTGCATTTCTTGGCTAATGGCCCCTTCCTCTATCTTCAGCGCCAGTAATGTAACATCCCTCCCATCTCTCTCTGACCTCTGCTTCCACTGCTGCATTTCCTTCTGATTCTGCTTTTGTGGTTATATTTCCTCCTCTCATGCTGATCCTTATGCCTCCCTGTTATAAGGACCCTTGTGATTATATTGGATCCTTTCAGATAATCCAAGAGTTGCCCTATCTCAAGATCCTTAGCTTAATCACACCTGCAGAGTCTGTCCCCTTTGCCATATAAGGTCACATTCACGGGTTCCAGAGATGGGCTGTACACATCTTTCAGGGGGCCATTGCCACAACATTGAAACCTTAAATAAAAAAGAAAATTATTTGCAGGC
Source organism: Cheracebus regulus (assembly GCA_963574635.1). NCBI lineage: Eukaryota > Metazoa > Chordata > Mammalia > Primates > Pitheciidae > Cheracebus > Cheracebus regulus. Next base: position 32,836 of record CAUYQU010030912.1, on the reverse strand, counting down.
TAAATTTCAAGATTCTTTAAGAGCAACACAGTCTTCCTCTTCAGCTTCATTCCCTACCAGACCTCTAAATTCATTCTTTCTGGCTACAGTCCTCCCTTTTCCCTCCCCCCGTCTTCATTGAGAGTTCTTCTGTAACCTCATCACTTTTCAGATTCTTACCCATTCTTCAAGGCCAATCTCAAATGTTATGTTCTCCGTTTAATATTTCTGGTTTTCCCAAAGTAAGCCTACATATTTTGGTTGAAGGTAACAGAAGCCCAACAAACCCATGTAAGCAAGATCTGGAGCCTCTGTTAACTCAAGTAATTGAATTGTTTAAAGACAGGGCAGGGGTGGATCTGGCTGTAGAAACAGCTATGATCGGGAATGTGAACACGATCTGGACTATTGTTACTTCTCTCTGCGTGCATACCAATTTCTGTCAGATCAGCTCTTCTGACTTTCGCAGAAGTCGATGTAGCTACAGGTTAGTTCGGGCTTAACAGTTTTACAGCTTTTAACTAGAAAGAAAGAGACTGTCTCCTTCAGCTAGAGTTTGAAAACACTTCTGAGAGAAGGACTCTGAATGGCTTGGCCGAGGTCACATGTCCAACCCTTAGACCAGTCACTGTGTTGAGATGGTCATATATTGAAGCTAGAGATAGGAAATGTGGAAAATAATCTTTTTTCCACATTTTTCCATATTCTTCTATGTGGAAAAGGTATTGGACAGAAAAAAATTATTTACTGTCACTACCAACTTACTGTGACGTCTCAAACCCCATTATATTTTGTTTATATTTTTATTAATTTATATCATTAATTATACTACCTTTATTTTGTCCTGTTTTTCTTGCTGACATACTGAGTTCTTAAAGCAACTGATTATGCCTTTCTCATTTTCATTCTACCCCTCCCACTCAGCACCTCATTCTATGCAATACTCATAGTAAATGTACAGTAAAAGCATTGAATTGGGTTGAAAATAATACTTTTAACACAAGAGATATCTCAAGGCAGCTCAAAGTTAATTAAAATAGGTGCTAAAATTTCAGAGAAATTAAGTGCACTAAGGAGTTTAATGACTTGAGAAAATATTACAGCTTAAATTGGGACTTGAAAGGTCAGTCGAATTTAGGCAGAAAAAGGACATATAGCAAGGAGAATGGCATGTTACAAAATGCATGTGGCCGTAAAGGAAATAAGGAGTAACAGAAACTGTAGTCTAGGTACAAATGGTCTTTTGGTGCTGAGACCTCTTCTATGACTGTACTGCTAGAAATCATAAATATTTCATGTTCATGCTAATTAAAAATTATCATTGCAGAATAGCAGTTTTTCCATATCTTGCAATGCTTCATTGTCATTTATTCATTTAATTACTTATTGGTGGTTTACTATGATTATTTATGCATATTAAGGCCTGTGACTCGTAATAAGGTGCCACCACTTCAAAGAGGGAGGTAAAAAGCTGAGGGAAGAGAGTGCTGAAGAGGAATTGGAGGGAAGCAGGGTCAGCCCTGATCATAACAACTCCATCAGAGCCCACAGCTTTTAAGAATTTCTAAGAACCCTAGTGCATACCCTGAAGGGATGCCTATATTTTAAAATGTGCCTCTTTAGCATATGTAACATCTTTGATAACAAAGCTGTGGCCTTTGAATTAAGGACCTCACCCACGGATGCATCTAGTTAAAATCTATGTAGATCTACCAAAAGTTATGTGCTATAAATTTGAAATAATAGAAATCCTTGGATCAGTGTTTTTTGAAGCATCTCTTGGTCTTAATGTGTTCTTTAAGACAAAATGTGGGTACTTACTATATGCCAGGAATTACTAGTATTACAACATAATTAAACAATAATTGATACAATTACAACAATTAATAGTAAGTGGATGCTGCCTCCAAGGACTTCAGATCTGATGAGGGGGACAAACACAGAAATAGAACATTTAAGAGGTTTATGATTAGAACTGTGAAAGCCATAACACTGCCCCCAGTGTTACAGAGCCTCGGTGTTCTGCCTCCAGTACTGATTCCTCATATATACCCACTTTTCTCATGCTGGTGCTACTATTACCTGTTCCTGTGACTTGTCTTCCCTCCTATAGGAATCCTCTGTACAAAGAAAATGGCTTCGTATTTCAAAGACAATTTTCATATGTTCGCTCTCAACCCAGAAACATCAAACTACTCTCACTACCTGTGGGATAAAGTCTGAACTCAAGGGCCTGATTTACCAGAAACATAACCTACAAATTTAGGGTCATCCTTCTAGCTTATTGATTTCTTTCCTGTATCCTGTTTTTACAGTTTCCCCTAAATGAAGCCCGTGTGTCTTCTCTCTCCTGGGGAGTTATTCTTTGTCCACTACCAATCAAAACCTGTGAACTTTTAAGGTTTTAGTTTAAAATCTACCTCCTGCTAGAAGCCATTCTGAATAAACTTCAAGGGAAATTACTGCTTAACTATTAACTTTTAATCACAGACCTTGTATGTTATTCCTTCTCTGTGTCTAATGTCTATACCTTGTTTCCCAAATTCATTGTCAACTAATAAAGAACCAGGACTCTGTTGTATTCATCTATGAATTCTGAGCACCATGGACAGCACCCTGCCAGGCAGCATCTAGTGAATATACAATATCCCAGTACTTACTTTGAATGTTGATATGACAATTATAAATGTAAATTAAAATATAGTACTTTTATGCAGAAAGATCATTCATTGACATTCGTGATGTATTTTGCAATTGCTGAGAGCCTTGGAAAAGCTATTTTGTGATAATTAGAGAGAAAAAGGCAGGCTGTTGGAATGAGGAAATCAGTGTTTTAAGAAAATTATTCTGGCAGCTGTATATATAGTGGGTTGATGGGGTGGGACTGGAGGCAGGTGGTCAAGCTATGAGGCAGGTGCATTAAATCAAGCATAAGAGGCAAGTGAGTATCTGGGCCAGGATTCTCCCAAACACCCTGCATGGCCCAACAGCATCTGAAATTATTTAAATATTGCTAAAGGTTATTTGACAAATGGAAATAAATTCCCAGGCTTTATTTCCAGTAATTGATCAAAGTCCATCTTTAGCCAAGTAAGATCAGTTAGAGGGAATTTCAGATTTCCCACAGCAGCTATTTTTAAGCCTTTGAGAAATCTTTTTGTCATTGTGCGATTTATTTTTATTGCTATTGCTTATATCAGCGGTTTTGTAGGGATTAAATGATAGCCTGTTTTTTCACATTAAAGAAAGAACACATAATCATACTATGATCACACATAAGTGTTTTTTAAATAAAAATGGAACATACTGAAAATGACCCTGGTCAACATTTGGCTTGATTCAGGACATCCAGATGCTTGTCTTCTATCATGCTGCTAAATGGTTGGTTGTACTTTTAATTAGAGAGCAATGCAAAACTGATGTCTAAAATGTTAAAGTTAAAAAATGGAAGCTTAGTCCACAATCTTACTAACAATGTTTTTATGAGATAAGATTTATATGCAATGAAGTACACCTTAAGTCTATACCTTGAGTTTTGACAATGTATTCATTTGTGTGACCACACCCTAATAAAGCTAGAGATCTACCCATGTGCCCTTCACCTGTCATTCTCCATCCTATAAAAGCACCACTCCTGATTTCTGTCACCACTGAGAATTGTTTGGTTTAGAACTTCATTGAATTGGAATCATACCATAGATACCTTTTACATTGGGTCCTGCCACTTAGCATAAGGTTTTGAAGATTTATTATTATTGTGTGTATCAGTAGTTCATTCTTCTCCACAATTTGTTTTGATTGGTGAATATTGTGTTGTTCTGTTTTATGAACACACATTGTTTACATGTTATCTTTTTGATGGACATGTAGGTTGTCTCCAGTATTTTATCTATGAACTAAGCTGCTCTGCACATTTTTAGAGAGTCTCTATATTTTTTCACTTGTTAATTAAATACCTAGGAGTGGAATTGCTAGTTCCAAGGGTAGCTAGATGTTTTACTTTATAAACTGTCCATTTCTAAAACTGGTTGTACCATTTTACACTCCCATAAGCAATATATGTGGGATTCAGACATTTTATATTATTTGGTGGTGTTGGTCTTCTAGTATGAAGTGATATCTCATTGAGGCTTTAATTTGCTTCTCTCTGAAGAGTATGAAATTGGGCATCTTTTTGTGCATATTTGCCATTTATATATCTTTTTTGTGAGGTGTATCTTAAAATCTTTGACTCATTTTTAAAAAATAAGCACTCTATATTATAAAATAATGGAAGTTATTTTATACAACTTAAATAAAGTTAACCATTCTCATATAAGGAATAGTCATTATTAGCATAATTCAAGATACACCGAATCAAATAGTATATCCAGGCACAGTGATATTTAAAAATTAATTTTTGAATGAATAGATCCTATTTGAACTTCAAACTGTAATAATGTGTTTGCAAAGTAATGAGGCTATCCTTTGTTCAAAAAAAGCATTCATACTGTGTCCCCAAAGGATAACAGTTCAGTCTGATTAGCTTCCCTATCCAGAGTCATGTCAGTATTTTCACATATCCCAAGATGGCCTACTAGAAGCAACTAGGGTGCATGGTTCTCAGGGAGAGGAATGAAAGGCGCAAGGAAATACAGTACTTTCAACTAAAACATCCAGGTACTCACGTTGGAACTAATCATGATTCATTAATTGGGTCATTTGTCTTTTTTTTATTGATTGGTAGGATTGTTTATATATTCTGGGTATGAGTTCTTTGTCATATATACATACTAATATTTTCTCACAGTCTGGTACATGTCCCTTTTGTTTCCTAAGTGATGTCATTTTTGAGAAGTTGTTTTGATGTTGGTGACTAATTTATCATTTTTTTCAAAATGTATTGCTTTTTACTGCAAAGAAGTCTTTTTCTATTTCAAAGTAGCAATTATTTTCTTATGTTTGCTTCTAGAAACTATATAATTTTAGCTGTTAGGTTTAAATCTTCAATCCAGTTTAAGTGGATTTTTGCATGTGGTATAAGACAAAAGGTTGAAATTCATTTTCTATACATTTATCTGGTTGTCCTTGTGCCATTTCTTAAAAAGACTTTCTTTTCCCCCATTGAATTGCTTTGACAGCTTTGTTGAAAATCAGTTTACTGTATATGTGTGAAATCTATTTCTAGACTCAGTCCTGTTCCATTGGTTACTTGGTCTATCCTTACTCCAGTACCACACTGCCTTGATTACTGTAGCTTTATAGTAAGTCTTGAGATTAGATAGTGTAAGTCCTTCAACTCTGTTTTCCCTGCTAGTTTATTCTGGCTATCCAAAATCTTCTAATTTTCCATGTAAATATTAAAATCTGTCAATTTTTATAAAACAGCGTGCTGGGGGCTTGATTGAGATTCCATTAAATCTGAAGTTGAATTTTAGAATAATTGATATCCAAATAATATTGAGCTTTCTAATACATGAATGTGGATATCTGAACAGTGTTTTGTAGATTTCAGTAATGAGGTCTTAGACATCTTTTGTTAAATTATTTGCTAATCATTTTAAATTCTGTAAGCTATGTTAAGTGGAATTATCTTGTATCAGTTTTTACTGCTATTATGTAAAAATAGAATTGATGTTTATATTGACATACATGCCTTGTGATTTTCCTAAATTCACTTATGAGTTCAAATAATTCTTTTGTGAGTTTCTTAGTATTTCTAGAGACAAAACCATGTCATCTAGAATGAGTTTCGCTTTTGCCTTTTGGGTCTTTAAACATTTTATTTCTGTTTCTCGCCTTATTACGTTCACTTATTTTACTCCAAAATAAGTTGTTGAACAAAAGTGGTGAGCAGATTTTTGTTTTTTTGTTTCCAATCTTAGGTTGAGTTGGTTGATCATGTTACTTAGTTCACCCAATAGATTCAAGTCACTGACATGTCAGTTCCTTTTGTCTTGAAGGACTCTCTATGGTGTTTGTTATAAGGCAAGTCTACTAGCAGCAAATTCTCTAGTTCAATATTTTACTGTAAGGAATAATCATGGTAGCTGTAGGTTTTTTGTAGTGCTCCTTTATCAGATTGAGAATGTTGCCATAATTTTTTGAGGACTTTTATTATGAATTGGTTTGAATTGTATTACAGGTCTTTTCTGTGTAATTGGAAATGATTATATGTTTTTTATTCCTCGATTCTGTAACTGCAGTGAGTTATACTGTTGATTTTCAAATGTTAAAGTAACTTTTTTTTCTTCAGATAACCTAAATTGGTCGTGATGTATTAATATTATCTTTTTATATATTGCTGTGTTTAGTTTTCTAATATTTAAAAATTTTTTCTGTTTGTTTTCTCATGAAGGATATTGTTTTGTAGTTTTCTTATAAAGTGTTTGTCTGCATTTGGTATCAGAGTATTGCCAGCCTCATAAAATGAGTTGAGAAGTGTTCCTACCACCTCTATTTAAAAAATAGTTTGTGTAAGATGAATATTATTTCTTTATTAATTGTTGACAAAATATACCACTGAAGGCATCTGGGCTGTAGTTTTCTTTGAGAATTTGTTATTCAGTTTCTTTCATATCGTACAATTCAGATTTTCTGTTTTATCTTGCAACAGTTCTGATATATTCAGATTTTTAGGGAAATTGTCTATTTTATTGAAATTGTTGACTTTGTTAGCATAAAGTTGTGCATATTATTCTTTTATTATTTTATTGGTACATATAAGATGCCTAATGGTATGCTCTCTATTACTGATACAGGTACTGATAATTTAGGTTTTCTCTCCTTTTGTCTTAATCAGTTTTCAAATGATATAAATATTATTTATTAATCATACTTTAAAACAACTATTTTTGTTATATTTTCTCTGTCATTTGCTTTCTATTTCATTGCTTTCTGTTCTTGTTTCCCGAATTCTACTTGTGCTGGGTTTGATTTGTCTTTTTTCTGTTTCTTACTGCAAGAACTTATATTATTGAGTATAAACCACCTTTTTAATATAAGCGTTTATGGCAGAGCATATGTTCTTTCCCAGAGAATTTTCCGTGAAAGCTTGAAGAGAAGGTATATTCTCCATACATTAGGTGATGTGCTCAATAAATGTCAGTTAGGTTGAGTTGGTTGATTATGTTATTCAGTTCACTCAATAGATTCAAGTCACTGTCATGTCAGTCCATTTTATCCTGAAGGGTGCTCTGTAATGTTTGTTTTAAGGCTGGTCTACTAGCAGCAAGTTCTCTCAGTATTTATCTGTAGAATTTTGCTCTCATTGTTTTGTGGGATATTTTTACTGGATCTAGATTTTTCTTTGTTCTTTAACAGATTTATTTTATTGCCTTCTGCATTTTCATTATGTCATTCCACTGCCTTCTAGCCCTCACTGCTTCTGATGAGAAGTCACCCATTAATTGTACCAATCCTCTGCAGTGTGTGATGTCTTGCTTTTCTTTGTGTTTAGAGTTTTCTGTCTTTGACTTTCCATAGTTTTACTATGGTATGTCCAGGTGTGAATCTCTTTGTATCTATCTTGTGTTTCATTGAGCTTCTTTAATACATAAATTGATTTTTTCATCAAATTTGGAAAGTTTTAGCTGTTATTTCTTCAAACTATTTTCTATCCTTGCCTTTTTTTTCTCTTCTTCTGGGACTCCCACATATTTCTTTCTGTTTGATGTCCCACAGGTCCCTGAGACTTCGGTTCATTTCTCTTTATTCTTGGCTCTTCATATTGAATATGCTCTTTAATTCCACTGATTTTTTTCTTCTTCTTTCATCTCAAGTATGCTATTGTTATTTCTGGGGAATTTTTATTTCAGTTATTGTAATTTTCAACTGTAATTTAAAAAATTTGGCTACTTCTTAATGGTCTCTATTTATTGTTGACATACGTTTTTGCCATTTTAAAAAATGGTTTTCTTTTTTTTGCATTAATAATGACTTATTTCAAGTCTTTAGTATCAGGGATATTTGAGACGGTTTCTACTGACTACTTTTTTCCCTGCGTATATGTCACACTTTCCTTTTTCTTTGCATATCTCACAGTTGTTTGTTGAAAACTGGTCATTCTAGTTAACACATTATAATAATTCTGTAATTTGATATTTTTCCCTGAATATTATTGTTTTTCTGCTTTTTTGTTTATTGTTCAGTAATTTACCTGAGCTACTTCTGTGGAATCTGTCTCCTTTACAGTATGATTCCACTGATACTTTGATCAGCTTGTATATAGACAGAAAAAATACTTGTATCTTTGTATTCATTGTAAGTATTTTCTTTAATTTTTAGATCTGTTTTCCTAGGTGTCATCTCATATGTCTGTGTAGCTTGGTGGTGACAGGTCATATTCAACCATCTTGTGAATAAGTCCTCTGTCAATGACTGTGTGTATGGGATGGGTAATGCATTTAAAGCTCAGACTGTTTTAATTTTGCTCCAACCTTTATCTGTGCCCTTTAAGGTTTTATGTGCATTTATATAACCTTAGGTTTAGTTAGGAGTATGTGAATAGCTTGAGTTGGTATTCGGGTGTTCTCTGTATGTGCTCTCAGCCATAATTATGGTTTCTCCAACCACAACTACAACCTTGGGTGACAAGAACAATTGGTACTTCCTACTTCTCCACTGTTGAGATTATCATGTCCACGAAACATGTCCCTGGGAATGGACATCATCCAGCACTCCAAGTCAGGTGAGCTCCTTTATATGCACAGATAAAATGCCAGCTTTGTTGCCTACCCTAACCTGTTGGAACCTTCATATCAACCACACTGAACAACAGCAATTGTGAGATACCATTAATTGTAAGTTTCTTCTCACTTTCTTCAAATGTGAGGAGACATGTAGCTAGAAATTGATGAAAAGGGGTATATCAGGAAAGCAGTACTTGACTCAATCTTGAAATGCATTGCTGCATTTGTGAGAGTTTTGATAATCCACCAGTCCCCGAACCTTCATAGAAACCAGCATCCTTCTCTTGTCCATTTATCAGTGTGATGAACTGGGTCAGGCCATAGCAAAAGAGAAATGGGCCATTTCCCAAAACAATATACCTAAAACATAAATATTTAACCCAATTTCTGACTTTCCTACCAAAGATTAACGTATTTCAATCTTCACTCTTTTAATCCTCCTTCCTTAAAAGAGCAAAGTACACAGTTTTGCCAAGTGCAGCTTACTCAACCCCCTGAAGAAGACAGTGCAAAACTGACTTAGTATTATATAAGCATTCACCTCCATTATTCTTGATTCTTTAGTACAGCATCAAGAATAATGTCCACAAAAGGCAGACAGAATGCAAAGAAAGAATAAAGTAAGATAGAGAAATACACAAGGTTGTTTTAAAAATACATGTTTTTAAATGGAGCAGATAATTTGCTGTGAAGGTTTTTGGTTTTAGGTGTTATCTGTAGTGAGTTCCTTTATTTGTTCACTTTGCTTTATAGATTTCTAGCTCCATATTTCAATTGTTTGCTTTTCTTTTAAATATTAGTTCATTTCAAAGCCAAAATAAACAGATAATAGAGGAATAGAGTCTACAATGGAAAATCCTCCTCACCAAATGGAAGGGTTGGTTTTGGAACAACAAAAAGATATTGTGTAACAGTAAGACTAGATCTGCAGGGAAGTAAAAAGTTAACATAGTGATTTACTGTGCATTGCCATGATTCCATAGTGAAGTCTCCAGAAATGATATGTAGAGACAGAAGTTCATTGTAAATGGATATTTGTTGATATTTCCAAATGTGTTCTGAGGTTACTATAACATCTAGAATAAATTGCAAGAAATATACAGTGAAAAGTATTCAAAAGTAGAAGCATTTCTGTTATATCTGTATTATCTTGAAAATAATATTTTACCCTGTGTATCTTGGTAGTGGCATGTTTATAAGTTCATTCTTCTCCAGCAAAAATCAGTTATGGTATTACAGAGCAAAATTCCTTTTGAAACAGATACCACTTTACATACAGATAATATTATCACTTTAACTAATAATATTATATTAGTTAAACCTAAACATGAGCTCTAGAATATAATCAAATGAAACGCCTCTAAAAGGCATAAAACTAAACCAAAGTAAAAAATAAAAACAAGAAGTAGGAAATTATTCCTAAATTACGGTAGAGATCTTTTCTCATAAGAGAATTCCCTACAGGAAAAGAAATGAATAGAGAAGCTTTCCTTTATCATTTTATAATTCATAGAGAGATTGACAAGAGTGAGGAGGAAGCCTTTGATGCCCAACCTGGCATCGAAGAGAACAAGTGGTTGCTAAATGGCTGCAGAGCCAGAGAACATGTGAAACTTGTTTTTAGAGTTTTCCCTTTGTGTACCCAGAGTACAGTAAGTCCTCCCCTAATGTCATCAATAGATTTGTGGAAACTGAAACTTTAAGTAACAGAACACATAATGAGACTGTTTTACCATTGACAAATTGATAGAAATAAGAGTTAAGTTCCTATGACATATTTCTGGCCACAGAAACATCACCAAACTTCTAAATAAAACACAAAACTCTTCTAATATTAAATACTGAAATAAATGTGAGCTATACATGTATTTGAGATAGATTCATAACATCATTATTTACTCACTTACTCCAGTTGAGGATCTTGGGTGGCCAGAACCTATCCTGGCAGCTCAAGGTACAAGGTGGGAACCAGCTCTGGACTGGAGGTCACCCCGTGGTGGGGTGACTCACACACACACTGATTCAGACAGGAACCATGTGGACATGCCAGTTCCCCTAATGGGCCCAGCTTTAGGACACAGGAAGACCAGGAGAAAACCCACACAGACATGGGGAGAACATGCAGACTCCTGCTGGGAATCAACTTATTTTTTCTTATCAACATTATAAGGGAGCCACATTGTTTGAAACAGCATTATTTAAGGACATCTGTACTGTGTCAGTCAAGGTTCCAGCAGGAAGCAGATGGTAAACTCAAGCTAGGTTAACTCTAGAAGGTTTAAGAAAGGGGGCTGTCAGCAAAGCTCTGAAGAGAATAGAAAGAAATTGCAAGAAATAGTGAAGCACACCGGGGCTAACGATAATAGAATTGTTACCATCCCAGGTCCAAAGGACCCAGAAGAAAGTGCATGTACAGAATCAGAAAAAGAAAGCACCCTAAGGGGACATAGCGTAGCAAATATGAGGTGTCCCTACAGGTTAAGACCCTGGGGAATAAAGACCATAACCTCTCTCCTTTCTCCCTGTAGCCTGGTGCTGTGGCTCACAGGGTCCACATATCACAGGAAGCTGGAGAATTAGGAAACCCATTGGTGTCCTTTGTACAGATCAGCCTCCTGGCTCTGGGAGAGTGTAGGTGGAGGGGTGGGGAGTGGGTCTGGAGGGGCAAAGGGAAGAAAGCTAACCCTTGTTGCCAGTTTGGAATGCTCCTTCTGTGGGACACTCCAAGGGAGGGACATGGTTAAAAACAACCACAACAAAATTAAATGTGATCACAAAAGAGGACGTGTCAATTTCAGGACCCAATTCAGATTTTCCTAGGAAGCGTCTCCCTCCCCTCTTTGATAAACTACCTAGTGAGTCTCCTTGTGAGACAGTTTGTGGTCCCCTCTCTTTTGAACCACACAAAGTGTTTCTGGGGCCATTTGGAGAGTTTAGTAGAATTCTATATTTTTTCAAAAAGTTGCTATGTACCAGATATTTTGTTAAAAATAGGTAATATAAAGGTAAGATAAAGACTCAATTCCAGTCCTTATAGCCCTCATGGGATGAAAGGAAAGAGATCCTTAAGCTATGTCTCTATGAACCTATTTAGGAAAACTAGAGAAGACAGACAATAGGGAGGAGAACGAGGACTGGGACCCATCTCTCCCCTTAAGTACTATATATGTGTTGAATTATTCTTTCTTTTACTAACCCTATGAGAGTCATCCTGTTTGTGTCCCCACTTCATGTATGAGAAAACTGGGGCCAGTAATTTTTTTCTCAAGATGGAGTCTCGCTCTGTTGCCCAGGCTGGAGTGCAGTGACACAATCTCGGCTCATTGCAACGTCCGTCTCCAGGGTTCAAGCAATTCTTCTGCCTCAGCCTCCCAAGCAGCTGGGACTGCTGGTGCATGCCATCACATCCAGCTATTTTTTGTATTTTTAGTAGAGGCAGGATTTCACCATATTGGCTAGACTGGTCTCAAACTCCTGACCTCGTGACCCACCTGCCTCAGCCTCCCAAAGTGCTGGATTACAGGTGTGAGCCACCGCTCCCAGTCGCGGCCAGTAAATTTTAAGTAACATGCTCAAGGTCACACCATAAGTAAGTCATGAAGATAGTATTTGAGCTAGGTAGTATGGAATTTAATGTTACTAAGAAAATGCTAAGATCAATATAAAGAAATTTTATTTTCTTATGTATTTTATTATCTAACATTACAATAATCATAGTTATTATCAAATTATTTTAAACAAATTTGTGTACATAAAAGTTATAAATAATTTAAACTGCATTCAATTCACAAACACAGTAACACTCTAGAATCTAAATTGAGGAAGTATAGCTAAACACAGCTTCATAAAGCCATCATGATATTTATGATTCCCTAGGAAGAAATAGACAGATCCATCTCTTCCATACATATATTATCTTCAATATTTCTCTTCATTATAGTGAGTATAATTTTGTTTGTATCAGCCAATATTTTAGAGCAATTATGCATAGACTTTTAGTGTTCAGTAATATAACTCAATAGCCTCTCAACTTTAAATCACTAACATATTTCTTATAAAAAGCAACAGTTCCTATGGAAGGCTGTTAAAGATGAAAAACACAACAACAATCAGACACCCCGAGACCTTAAGCATAGGGTGTGCATTCCACTATTTATACTGAAAAAGAAACTGCTTATAAATTGATAGCATTATAGCTATGTTTTATTCTTGAGGTAGAAAAAAAGTTACAGAATAACAATGGGTTTTTTTCCCCTGAGCCTGCTTTACTTCCCAGCCTTGAAGTAATTTAAGTGCTTAGAAAAGCATGTTGAGACGATTAGTCTGCTCTGATGCTATTTTTGCACAGTAAATAGAGTTTGTAGGTATTAAAATAGTAAACCATCTCCCTGTTAAGTAAACAGTAATTCAGTAAATCAGATCCATTGACCTTCCAGTCAGTCTGAATCCTTATACAATTTAAGTTGTAAAAAGAGTCAACCACAGTTCCATCACTCATGTTCAGTATGTATGTGATGGATATTTAGCTCCAGCTATTATGCGAGGCATGCCCTGAGAACCTATCTCTACCTAACATTTTGGGGCACTAGCTTCTCTTTGCTGGGTTCTGCTTACACACATTTACTGAAGATTGTGAGTAAAGTTACACCATGAGTATCCTTGGAGAAATTATTTAACCTCTCAATGCTCCCATTTCCACAACTATCAAAGTTGTATTATAGTTTCTTATTTTAGGGTTGTTGGGTGAAACAAATCAACCAATAGATGGAAATGATGTAATTTTGACAGGTACTGTTTATAACACCCAGGACCTTGCTTATTGGGAAAGTACAATTATTGTCTCTGTTTTACTGGGGGACACTGAAGCTCAAAGTTTAGTACTGTCCCCAGGGTCATAGAGCTGGTGTGCTGTTGTACCAGGACCCATACCCTGTCCTGTCTGACTCAGTTGAGGCTCTGAGACGCTAGCTGTAGCACATTGCCATCATCCTATCATCATTTCTGCTGAACTCACCTTAAATCCAGACTTCTGTCATCAAAGAAAAGCTTTCTCTCAGTAAAAATGTGTAAATTATCAGAATTCATATTGGTAATATTTTAATATGCAGCAATATGTTTTATCCAACTATGGAGGGCTATATTCTGGCTTTAGGACAAAATTACCCTGAGGACCATCCAGCTTTTTCGACAGACACAACAATTTCTGAAAGATAGCCCTCATGTTCTCGTTAATGTTATTTTAATTTTTTAAATTCAGTATGTCTGTGTATGTCACCGAAGTCTTCTTAATGACACTGGGAGGTTTTAGTTCTGTCTTATGGTAATTGTAGAGGTCAATGTTTCAATAAATTGTAAATGTACGCTTGTATTATTACTACCATTTATTAAAATATTGAACCTCTTGAGCTTAGGAGTTTTACATCTTTCTAAAAGCCTTGTACCATTAATATCAGTGATGTAAGTCTTAACAGCGTAAGACCCCACAGTGTGTAAGTCTTGTAGTTCTGAAAAAATTGGGACTTACCTTTTATTATGAAGATCACATCGAAATGTATATGTAGTGGTGGGAGCTCAGATAATTTGACCAAGATTTTTCTTGATATCTTATACTCCTCAGTACCTGAGGAGTATAAGATGATGAAGAAAACCAGTATCTCTGGGGAGTGTATTTAGGGCCATTCTGTGTGCTGTAGAAGTACATGCTGTTGAGTGAGGCCAGAAAATTAGGATTCTGAGACTGTTTCTTAAACCCTTGGGGCTTCAGTTTTCTCATCGCTTAAGGAGGTGGCCCTTGATCTGTTTACTGTATACATTCTATGCAATTGAAATGTTGAAAACATTTTATGTAAATTCATTTTAAAAAATATTTTGACAGGCTGGGTGCGGTGGCTCATGCCTGTAATCCCAGCACTTTGGGAGGCTGAGGCAGGCAGATCATGAGTTCAAGAGATCGAGACCATCCTGGCCAACATGGTGAAACCCTGTCTCTACTAAAATACAAAAATTATCTGGGCATGGTGGCGTGCACCTGTAGTCCCAGCTACTTGGGAGGCTGAGGCAAGAGAATTGCTTGAAACCAGGAGGTGGAGGTTGCAGTGAGCTGAGATTGTGCCACTGAACTCAAGCATGGGGCCTGGCAACAGAGCAAGACTCTGTCTCAAATAAATAAATAATTTAAAAAATATTTTGACAATATCTTCTGGAAGGTCATTAGCACTGAATTGTTATAAGTCAGTATAGCCCATTTATCTTAGTCTGTTTGGATTGCTATAACAAAATGCCATAGATGGAGTGGCTTATAAGGAACAAAAATTTATTTCTCACAGTTGTGGAGACTGGGAAATCCACTATCAAGTTGCCCACAGATTTGGGGTCTGGTGAGAGCTCACATTCTGGTTCGTAGGTGGCACATTGTAGTTGCATCCCCACATGGTAGGAAGGACAACAGAACTTTCTCTTTTATAAGGTCACTAATCCCATTCAGGATAACTCTTCTCTCCTGTATGACTCAGTTACTTCCCAAAAGCCTCTCCCTCTATCACTTTGAGGTGAGAGTAATTGAACATATGAATGATAGAATTTGAACATGAATTTTCGAAGGGCACAAACATTCAGGCCATAGAGCTGAATCTATGGGCTATCCCATCCAGAGTCCAAATTATTCTGTGAGCCTCAGGATCCCGCAGACCATCTTGAGGAACCCTCATTCCTTGGCTCCACCAGTGCCTGTTGGAGTCCCCTACAGGGCCCTGGACCTCCAGTTTCTCCTTCAGCCTGGAGTGACCCCATGTATCTAATGGCTCTTCTATGGCCCATTTGCAGGAGACTTCCTCTTTAGCATGAGTCACTTAAAATTAAGAGTGAAAAGAAGACATTGTTCAATTTGGAAGAGTGAAACAGATGAGGTGCATGTAGCTCTCTCTGCCCAAACACAGCGAGTATCTGGTTCTCAGGATGCTGTGATAGCCCTTGTAGTTGACTTTCCTCCAGAACCAGGCTTCACATTTGTGCCTCTTCAGCTGTGCACTCCCCTTGTGTCCCTTCAGTGGCAAGAGTCCTCTGGTGAGGGGTATCAAAGAAGGCTGACAGCAGAAATGCTGGGATGCCCCCTAGGATTCTTAGCCTACATACCTTTGGAGATGACACCCTCAGTATTTGTTTTACCAGTGAATTTCCATTTCCAGCTCCACTTCACAATTAGATATTTACTTCCATGTCTAAGGACAGGTAGAGTTGATTTTATTTTTTTAATCTTGAAACTGTAAATGACTGTTAATACCATACAATGTTAAAACTCCTTTCTGTACCCAGCCCCTTTCACATGCCACACCTTCTTTTTACCTGTGAGGAACCAAAGCCTACATCAAGTCACAGTAATTACTGGCAGAACTCAAATTTAGTTCATATGACTCGTGTGAACTTTCCAACATACTGTGTAACTTTTATGGGAATAGTCCTTTTCTTTCATTTTTTTTCCCTAAACTATCTCTAACATGTGTTCCCTGTAATTCTGTAACTTTGGTTATTTTTTCATAGCTTTGGAATTGTTAGAGAAAACACTAGGGTTGCCAAAATATATTTGTAAATAGTTATTCTAAAATTTTCTCCTGTATTTTAAAGTTTGCTGATCTCTAAGACCTCCTAGTAATATACAATATAATAATATAGTTATAGTAATATAGAAAAAGACAATAGGGTGGTCCTGGTTGATAGTTTTTATAAGTACATAGGAATTAACTGAAAAATAATTAGGGATTGTTCCCACAATGTTTATTTTTATTTTAACTGCTGTCCAAATGAAGGCTGCTATTCCTTAACATTTAATTAATTTCTCTGAGAAAGCATATACACTTTTTCGTTTCAGCTGAGCTGGATAGTACTTTCTAAATTATGTTTGGTTAATCTATTTTTACTTTATTTAGGGTTCTAATATATGTCGATATACTTTATCTTCACTTCCTCTCATTGAACATTTTATGCAAAAGTTTATAGTAACTTGATTTTTTAATCAAAAATGTAAATGTAGAAAATTCTGGGTGCTCACTATATAGGGAGTGTCACTATTCCATTCAAATGGTTGAAATTTTTAAAAAGTTATGTTAGTGTCATTTATACTGAAAAGAATTTCACTCTGAGTTTTGAAGACTCATCAGATATGTATGAGTATTTTGAAGCAGTTTAGTGTTAGAATCATGACATCAGCTGACCTTAGGACATCCGTGTGCACCTGAGGCATTTAAAGGTCTTGCCAATGCAGATCCAAGAAGAACAATTTTCTGTATTTAGGTGACTGAACAAGTAGGATGTCACATCATAGAGTATCACTTAAAAGAGGCATAATGTTTATTTTCAAATAAACTTTTATTGCTAGCTTTAAAAATAATTTAACTTATATGATTGGGTAAGTTAATCATTTTTATGTAGTGGTGGTTTATCTAGGATCAGCTTCAGAGACTCATTGGTACTTTCTTGGCACTTTTGTTACAGTAACAGTAATGATGCTGAAATTCCCCAAATAGACTAGAGTTGAAATGTCATCCAAATTACACTTGTGCTTATTGGGTCAAGTTTTTCTTAATTCTTGAGTTGGCTTGGAGAAGTATATGAACTCTTTCTTGCCATGCTACATTCCAGGGAACAGGGCCCTTGCAATCCTGAATGTGAAAGTATCTTCACAAAACATTCACTTATATATTAATCAAATGGAGGTCTAATTGGCATTGAAATATGCATGCACAAAGATGATTGCATGGGGAAGAAAAAGCAAAAAGTTAGAATCAGTGTTGCGGGTCAGTAGAAAGAACACAAGCCCTATAGTGTGTAGCCTGGATTAAGCCATGAACTGACCAGTAGCCAACTTGTGTGCACTTGAGCAAGTTACTCAGCAACTGAGTTTCCTCATGTGTAAAATAGAGATCATGATACCTTCTTCACAGGGTCTTTGTGAGATTTGGTGAACCAGTGTGGGGGAGGATAACTGGAGCAGTTCCTGAGGAGAGTCCTAATAAATGTTGAATATGAATTTTTTACTGCTCGTATTCTCACAAATCTTATTGAAAAAAAAAAAGACCATGGGGTGCGGGGCCAAGATGGCCGACTAGAAACAGTGACAGTCAAAGGCTCCCATCTGAAAGAAGCATAACTAGCATGCGAATCCTTCACCAGCAACCAGGGTATCCAGGTTCTCTCATCAGAACTAACTGGATGACAGACGTGATCCACGGAAAGGAAGGAAGAGCAGTGTGGTGCTGTGGCCCACCTGAGAGTCATATGGAGCAGAGGAGTCACCATCCCCCAGCCAAGGGAGGCAGTGAGTTGAGTGTGCTACCCAGTCGGGGAAACTGTTTATCCATGAAACTGTGCGGTGCATGGATCAGAAGATCCCCCTCTCAAACCCATGCCACCAGGGCCTAGGGTCCCAACCCTGGAGTGGCTCAGATTCTCAACAGCCTCTCAGCGAGAATCTGCCTAAGCATGAAGAGCTCCCAGGGGAAAGGGGCAAGTATCACCACAGCTGTGGCTATCTGCTGCCTAAGCTGATTGAGCTTTTTGGGAGGGGGGCAGCAGTCAGCACTAGTACTCACGACTACCTAACACACTAAGCTCCCTGGGTGGGGGAAGGGTGACATCTATCTCTGTAGCTCCAGGCTGCATGTTTTCCCTGCTGGAGCCAGGGAATCTGGATGGTTTGGTCCCCAAGAAGTGTTCCTTACAGTCCAACACAGCTATGGCATACTGTGGCCAGAGCACCTCTTCAGAACTGACCCGGACTGTAGGATACAATAAATTCCTCTTCAAAGTTTATCCTGTTAACTTACTTTAAAATTCAAGAAGAGAAAAATTGTTAAGTATAATGAGTTCTGACTGCCTCTTCAAAGAACCAATATGTCGGTATATTCAGCTCCCCTGTCCTATGTTCTCCATTTTAAAGTTTGACTTCCTTGTTCTATACGCCTCCTTGCCCGTAGTTTCAGTAAACAACCCCCTTCTTAACCTCAATACTCACATATTTAGAGTCCTTGGTCATTCTAGTCACCTGCTCTGTAGCCGTCTTTCCCGCCAAAACTGCTCACCCCTCCCACTCTGTCTCATGCCCCTGCTCTCTTCAAAATAGCCAATCGGAATTAGCTTAGACTGTGTGGTCCAACCCTAGGGACCAGCTGCATTAGGGATTAGAACTGCACTCCCTTCCCTGTCTGGTGTGCTCTCAGCATTGCTCCATTTCTGAGATGTACCCTTCTATAGAAGTAAATTTGCCTTGCTGAGAAAATTTGTTTGAGTGCTGTTTCTTTCGCAGCACCAAAAACTTGTTTCTAATACTGACACATTCTTTCTCACTGGGCAGAGCTTCCTTGCAGAAAGTCCAACAACTCTAGCCAGAGGCTCAGGGACAGAACTCGAATCTCCCTGGTGTGAGCCCCTTGGCGAAGGGGTGGCTGCAGTCTCTGCAGACCAGCAGACTTAACCTTTCCTTCTGGTGGTTCTGAGGAATCTGGGCAGCCCAGATGAGTGGGTTTCCCCCAGTGAAGCACACCCCTTCCACCAAGGGACAGTCAAAGTGCTTCATTAATGGGTCCTGTTGTCTATGCCACCCAACTGGGTGAGACTCTCCAACTGGAGTTATCAGACACCTTATACAGGAGTGACCCTGTTGGCATCAGGTTTGTGCTCCTTTGAGAAGATCAACCCAAGACACATAATCATCATATTCTCCAAGGCTGAAGAGGTTAGAGATGCCAGAATAGGGAGCAGGCACCCATCTTGACTGACATCTCAAGGTGCAGGAGTGAACCAGATGAATAGGACCTGAAGTGAACCCCCAGCAAACTGCAGCAGCCCTGCAGAAGAGGGACCTGACCATTGAAAGAAAAGCAAACAGAAAGCAACAACAGCATCAACAACAAGTCCCCACAAAAACCTCGTCCAAGGGTCAGCAGCCTCAAAGAACAAAACTAGACAAGCTAATGAAGATGGGAAAGGATGCAATGAAAAAATGCTGAAAACCCAAAAGGCCAGAGAGCCTCTTCTCCTCCAAATGATTGCAACACCTCTCCAGCAAGGGCACAGAACTGGACGGAGAATGAGATGGATGAATTGACAGAAGTAGGTTTCAGAATATGGGTAACTAAAAATCCCAGTGAGCTAAAGGAGCATGTTCTAACCCAATGCAAAGAAGATAAGAACCATGATAAAAGGTTAGAAGAGCTGCTAACTAGAATAACCAGTTTAGAGAGGAACATAAATGATGACCTGATGGAGCTGAAATACACAGCAGGAGAACTTTGTGAAGCATACAAAAGTATCAATAGCCAAATCAACCAAGCAGAAGAAAGGATATCAGAGTTTGAAGACCACCTTGCTGAAATAAGGCATGCAAACAAGATTAGAGAAAAATTGAAAAGGAACAAACAAAGCCTCCAAGAAATATGGGACTTTGTAAAAAGACTGAACCTGTGATTCACTGGAGTACTTGAAAGAGATGGGGAGAGTGGAAACAAGCTGGGAAACACACTTCAGGGTGTTATCCAGGAGAATGTCCCCAACCTAGCAAGACAGGTCAACATGCAAATTCAGAAAATACAGAGAACACCATTAAGATACTCCATGAGAAGATCAACCCCAAGACACATAATCATCATTTTTTCCAAAGTTTAAATGAAGTAAAAAATGTTAGGGGCAGCCAGAAAGGCCAGGTCACCTACAAAGGGAAGCCCAACAAATCAACAGCAGACTTCTTAGCAGAAGCTCTACAAGCCAGAAGAGATTGGGGACCAATACTCAACATTCATAGAGAAAAGAATTTTCAATCCATAGTTTTGGATGCAGTCAAACTAAGTTTTATAAGTGAAGAAGAAATAAAATCCTTTTCAGAAAAGTAAATGCTGGAGGATTTCATTACTACCAGGCCTGCCTTGCAAGAGCTCCAGAAAGAAGCAATATGGAAAGGAAAAACTGGTACCAGCCACTGCAAAAACACACCAAAATATAAAGACCAATGATACTATGAAGAAACTACATCAACTAGTGTGCAAAATAACTAGCTAGTGATGACAGGATCAAATTCACACATAACAACGCTAACCATAAATATAAATAGGCTAAATGCCCCAATTAAAAGACAAACTGACAAATTGGATAAAAACTGACAAATTGTATCAAGAGTCATGACCCATCAGTGTGCTGTATTTAGGAGACCCATCTCATGTGCAAAGACACACATAAGCTCAAAATAAAGGGTTGGACGAAAATTTACCAAGCAAATGGAAGGCAAAGAAAAAGTAAGACTTGTAATCCTAGTCTCTGACAAAACAGAATTTAAACCAACAAAGATCAAAAAAGACAAGGACATTACATAATGGCAAAGGGAACAATTCAACAAGAAGAGCTAACTATTCTAAATATATATGCACCCACTACAGGAGCACCCAGATTTATGAAAAAAGTTCTTAGAGACCTACAAAGAGACTTAGACTCCTGCACAATAATAGTAGGAGACTTTAACACCCTGGTCTCAATATTAGATTAATAAGACAGAAAATTAACAAGGATATTCAGGACTTGAACTTAGCTATGGATCAAGGAGACCTGATAGACATCTACAAAATGCTCCACCCCATTCAACAGAATATATATTTTTCTCTGTGCCACATGGCACTTTTTCCAAAATTGACTGCATAAGTGTAAGTAAAACACTCCTCAGCAAATGCAAAAGAATTGGAATCATAGCAAACAGTCTTAACCACAGTGCAATTACATTAGAACTCAGGATTAAGAAACTCACTCAAAACCACACAATTACATGGAAATTGAACCACTTGCTCCTGAATGACTCCTGGGTAAATAATGAAATTAAGGCAGAAATCAAGAAGTTCTTTGAAACCAATGAGAACAAAGAGACAATATACTAGAATCTCTGGGACACAGCTAAAGCAGTGTTAAGAGGGAAACTTATAGCACTAAATGCCATCAGAAAGCTAGAAAGGTCTCAAATTGACACCCTAACATCACTATTAAAAGAGCTAGAGAGTCGTGAGCAAACCAGTCCAAAAGCAAGCAGAAGACAGGAAATAACTAAGATCAGAGCAGAACTGAAGGAGATAGAGACATGAAAACCATCCAAAACAATCAGTGAGTCCAGGAGCTGGTTTTTTGAAAAAAATAACAAAATAGACACTAGCTAGACAAATAAAGAAGAAAAGAGAAAAGAATCGAATAGACACAATAAAAAATGATAAAGGAAATATCACCACTGACCCCACAGAAATGCAAACTACCATCAGAGAATGCTATAAACACCTCTACACAAACAAACTGGAAAATCTAGAAGAAATGGATAAATACCTGGACACATACACCCTCCCAAGACTAAACCAGGAAGAAGTTGAATCCCTGAGTAGGCCAATAACAAGTTCTGAAATTGAGGCAGTATTTAATAGCCTACCAACAACAAAAAGAATCCTAGGACCAGATGGAGTCACAGCCGAATTCCACAAGAGGTACAAAGAGGAGCTGATATAATTTCTTCTGAAACCATTCCAAACAAATTAAAAGGAGGGACTTCTCCCTAACTCATTTTATGAAGCCAGCATCATTCTGATATCAAAACCAGGCGGAGACACAACAAAAAAAGAAAACTTCAGGTCGATATCCCTGATGAGCATCGATGTGAAAATCCTCAGTGAAACACTGGCAAACCAAACCCAGCAGCACATCAAAAAACTTATCCACCACAATCAAGTTGGCTTCATCCCTGGGATCCAAGGCTGGTTCAATATATGCAAATCAATCAATGTAATCCATCACATAAACAGAACCAGAGACAAAAACCACATGATTATCTCAATAGATGCAGAAAACACCTTTGATAAAATTCAACACCCCTTCATGTTAAAAACTCTCAATAAACTAGGTATTGATAGAACATATCTCAAAATAATAATAGCTATTTATGACAAACCCACAGTCCATATCATAATGAATAGGCACAAGCTGGAAGCATTCCCTTTGAAAACAGGTACAAGACAAGGAGGCCGTATCTTACCACTCCTATTCAACACAGTATTGGAAGTTCTGGCCATGGCAATCAGGCAAGAGAAATAAAGGGCATTCAAATAGTAGGAGAGGAAGTCAAATTGTCTCCATTTGCAGATGACATCATTTTATATTTAGAAAATCTCATCTGAACTCCAAAACTCCTTAAGCTGACAACTTCAGCAAAGTCTCAGGATACAAAATCAATGTGCAAAAATTACAGTTATTCCTTTACACCAACAATGGACAAGCAAAGAGCCAAATCATGAATGAACGCCCATTTGCAATTGTTACAAAGAGAATAAAATACCTAGGAAAACAGCTAACAAGGATGTGAAGGACCTCTTCAAGGAGAACTACAAACCACTGCTCAAAGAAATAAGAGAGGACACAAACAAATGGAAAAACTTTCCATCCTCATTGATAGGAAGAATCAACATCCTGAAAATGCCCATACTGCCAAAAGTAATTTATAGATTCAATGCTATTTCCATCAAACTACCATTGACTTTCTTCACAGGATTAGAAAAAACTACTTCAAATTTCATACAGAATCAAAGAAGACCCCATAGAGCCAAGACAATCCTAAGCAAAAAGAACAAAGCCGGAGGCATCACGCTACCTGACTTCAAACTATACTACAAGGCTACAGTAACCAAAACAGCATGATACTGGTTCCAAAACAGACATATAGCCCAAAGGAACAGAACAGAGACCCCAGAAGCAACACCACACATCTACAACCGTCTGATCTTTGACAGACCTGACAACATCAAGCAATGGGGAAAACATCTCCTACTCAGTAAATAGTACTGGGAAAACTGTCTAGTCATAGGCAGGAAACAGAAATTGGGACCCTTCCTTACACCTTACACAAAAATAAAGTCAAGATGGATCAAGCCGGGCGCAGTGGCTCACTCCTGTAATCCCAGCACTTTGGGAAACAGAAATTGGGACCCTTCCTTACACTTTACACAAAAATAAACTCAAGATGGATTAAGCTGGGCGCAGTGGCTCACTCCTGTAATCCCAGCACTTTAGGAGGCCAGGGTGGGCGGATCATGTGGTCAGCAGTTCAAGACCAGTCTGACCAACATGGTGAAACATCGTCTGTACTAAAAAGACAAAAATTAGCCAGGCAGGGTGGTGTGTGCCTGTAATCCCAGCAACTCAGGAGGCTGAGGCAGGAGAATTGCTTGAACCTGGGAGGTGGAGGTTGCAGTGAGCTGAGATCACACCAGCCTGGGTGACAGAGGGAGACTCCATCTCAGAAAAAAAGTAATGGATTAAAGACTTAAAACCATAGAAGAAAACCTAGGCAGTACCATTCAGGACATAGGCGTGGACAAAGACTTTATGACTAAAACACCAAAAGCAATTGCAACAAAAGCCAAAATTGACAAATGGGATTTAATTAAACTAAAGAGTTTCTGCACAGCAAAAGAAACTATCATCAGAATGAACAGGCAACCTACAGAATGGGAGAAAGTTTTTGCAATCTGTCCATCTGACAAAAGTCTATTGTCTAGAACTTACAAGGAACTGAAACAAATTTGCTAGAAAACAACCCCATCAAAAGTGGGCGAAGGATATGAATAGACACTTCTCAAAAGAAAACATTTCTGTGGCCAAGAAACATGAAAAAAAGCTCAGGATCACTGATCATTAGAGAAATACAAATCAAAACCACAATGAGATACCATCTCATTCCAGTCAGAATGGCTACTATTAAAAAATCAAGAAACAGTAAATGGTGGCAAGGCTGTAAACACATAGGAGAACTTTTACACGGTTGCTGAGGATGTAAATTAGTTCAAGCATTGTGGAAGACAGTGTAGTAACTCCTCAAGGATATAGAACCAGAAATACCATTTGACTAAGCAATCCCATTACTGGGTATATACCCAAAGGATTATAAATCATTCTTCTATGAAGATACATGCACACATATGTTTATTACAGCACTGTTTACAATAGCAAAGTCATGGAACCAACCCAAATGCCCATCAATGATAGACTGCATAAAGAAAATGTGGTACATATAAACCATGGTATATTACACAGCCATAAAAAGGAATGAGATCATATCCTTTGCAGGGACACGGGTGAAGCTGGAAGCCATCATCCTCAACAAACTAACACAGGAACAGAAAATGAAACACTGCATGTTCTCACTCATAAGTGGGAGTTGAACATGAGAACACATGGACACAGGGAGGGGAAAAACACACACCAGGGCTTATTGGGGGGCAAGGGGAGGGAACTTAGAGGATAGGTCAATAGGTGCAGCAAACCACCATGGCACAAATATACTTATGTAACAACCCTGCATGTTCTGCATATATATTCCAGAACTCAAAGTAAAACTAAAAAAAAAAAGTACAAAGAAGATAATTTTCTAGTGTGAAATATTTTATGTGGATCCTTTATGTCAACAGAGATAAAGCAAGGGCAAGGAAAATTAATTTCACACTTTAGCCTTCTGCAAATTCCTCTTGTTCCAGGATTACTTTAGCCAGTATCACTTAACCCCAAGGTGAAAATGAATATAGCAAGAGGGAGAAACAGTTGTTAAATTTATTACAATAGCCAAGCTGTCAAATTGAACATGTTATTTATAGTGTTTCTAATTGTCAACCTAATTTATATATTAACATTTCAGGACAGCATGTGCAGAAATTTAATCAGCAAACTATTATTTCCGTGGAGGTTTAGTGGTTACATTCTGGGATAGAATTCAGGCTTCAGAATCTCTTCTGCCTCCTCTGTCAGGGGGTCCATATGCACAGTGGCAGAATTTGTAGAAAAGTAGTTGTTGTTGTGAGTTACCCATTTGCATATATTACACAATGCTAAACAATTGATCTGAGTTTGGGGGTAGTTCATTGTTTTTTGTTTTTTGTTTTTTTTTTTTAAAACCAGGTGAATTCAACCCAAATCCTTTTAGGAACATAATGGAATGGACATGATTATACTGGATGAATCAGTTGTTATTTAAATAAAACTGAGCTCTAGGGAAATAACAGTTATAAATTGTTGAATTACTAGTAATTGAATTTTAAAATATTTTTAATATTTACATTTTAAATGTTATTTTATGTTAATTGTACATATGGTTTACATCTAGTATTTTAGTTTTATTTTATTTTCTCTTTTTCTAGTATTTTAGGTTTATCTTATTTTCTCTTTAATTCCTAAGATTGTCAGTGACTTCTCATAATGAATCTCTTAACCTCTAATTCAAGCTAGTGCTTAAATATTGTTGGATTTTTTAACAAATACCACCAACATGGTTGTAGTATTCAAATTTTACCAGCCCACATGATAGTCTAGTCTGGGATGATATAAATTGGAAATTTTCATATAATTTCTGACTTTTCATAGCTGAAGTATTCCCTTGGGACAAGTCAGTACTTAGCTTTTGGATACTAATGTGACTGCAACTACATGAGGCCAACCAACATTTTTTGGGCAACATTTTATAATGAAAACTTTAAAAATTACAGGAATGTTGAAATAATTGTACAGTAAACACTTATATAGCCACCCCCAAGATTCTACAGTTAACATTTTACATACTTGCCATATCATGTGTTTATCTCTGCATTCATCTTTTATTTTTGTTATATGTATTTCACAGTAAATGGCAATCATCAGTGCATTCCACTCTTAACACTTTAGCATGCATATCATTAAATACAGTTCAATATTTGTTTATGGTTCTTTTCATTTGTCTTTTGAGGTAAAATTTACACAGTGAAATGTACAAATCCTAAGTGTACCATGAGATGATTTTTGTGAAATGCCTGCATCAATATAACCCAAACTTTTAGCTAAATATAGGACATTTTCCTCATCCCTCAAATTCCCTTCATGTCCCTTCCTCGTGAGTCCCACTCCTCACCCCTAGAGGCGACCACTGTTATTATTTTCTTTCAACAGATTAGTTTCAGGAAACCAGTTATCAGCAAAGGCTTTTTTTCCCCCAAAGTTGTTGGTTAGATTTGACCACATGCCTAGGTACCCTGCCTGAAGTTCGAATGAACAATCTATTTTCCATTTTCACATCCGTATAACTTTCTGAGGCTATTTCTACTTCTCTTCTGATGGCCTATTTGCCCTTTTGCCTAAAAATGCAGTCATCTTCTAAGCCCTTTCTCGGAGTTGCAAGTAAGAAAAAGGCGAAGGAGGGCCTCAGGGATCTTCACACTGCATTGTCCTTAAGAAATTAGATGTGCACACCCTTTCAGAGATAAATTTAGCCAACATTTATTAAAGGGCTTACTCTGTACCAGATTCTAGGATAAACATAGACAATATCAAGATAGATAAACATGCCAAGGCCTCAGTAAGGGAGAATGACACATAAACCAATAACTATTAACCATTCATTTTGTTTTTAAAAATGTATAGGGCCACTACTTTGTAGATAGCCTTGTACCAAGCAATGGCGACATGGCCCTGAACAAGATAGACATGGTTTCTGCCCTCAAGAGCTTCAGTCTAGAGGTGAAGGCAATTTTTACTGATTGTAAGTGTGCTGATATCACAGAAGTGCAGTGTTATGGGAGTGTATTTGGGCAAATATGACTCAGTCCTTCAGGGAGGTTATAGGTGGTCAGGAAAGACTTCCAGGAGCAACCGCCTTTAAGCAAATGCTAATGGACAAGTAGGAGCACACATTGGTAAAAGGCACATACAGTAGTTAGACCACAGATGTGTGGAAACTACCTAAGAAGAAAGATGGCGTGTTGGAAAAATAGAAACAGAATGTAGAGAACAAGGAGGGAAGCAACAAAAGGTGGAGGCTGCAGGAGGGGATGGGCTCAGTCAGGCAGGTTCCTATGACATTTCTCCTGAGAGCCTAAGGGTACTTGGCAGGAGGAGCCATCATCATTTTTGCTCTTCACTCCACAAATGAATTACTGACTTTTTGGATTAGCGTCTGTGTTTGACCTGATGTTGGCTGTACTGTTGTTTCAGCAAGAAGCCGTTCTGAGAGGTGTAGAGTTAAGGCGTCCTAGAATTAAGGAATGATATGATATGACAAGATTTTGGTTTAATGGGACTTCTTAAAGTATGCAGCTATATGTAGTCTTGAGCCCCTGAGAGCAAACCTGAAAGGAATCTTATGGATCCTCTGATCAAAGGTATAAAGTTAACCTCCTCCTTCAGAAGCCTAAAATCAGCCCAGGACATGCAGCGATAACCACACTCACTAACAGATCATCCCTGAGTAGTCAGTTCCACAGTTTAAAAATAAATGTAGCCAACTTCTTACTTTTGTATCTCTTTGATTTTCTTGCATTATTAATAGTTTGTAATAAAATGACTAAGTAGCCATAACAAAAATAATAGCCTAATCTAAGGATTGCTGTGGGACTTAACCTTTTTGTTCATCCCAGATAAAATTATATGTAGGAAAAAAGTCTACAGTGATGCAGCTGCTGCATTGAATTGCATGCTGTTGCTAATATAATCTCCATTACCTTTTTTGTAAATTTAATTTTAATTACATCAGTCTAGTAGGCTCCATACAGATATTTAATTTTAGCATAATGGATTTTTAAGGAAAATGTTCCATGAAAGCATTGAGCATTGAATATTTTATTTGAAAGCAAATGCTAAAGGTATTTTTATAACATTCAATATAGCTACTTTGGGAAAGAGTAAAGCGAAGGTATATTTTAATGGATTAAAAGGAAACCTTTACAGCCTTTACTGTCAGTAGTATTTAGAAGTTCACACTAATAATAATAATATTAATATATTATTTATAAATGCATTAGAGAGGATAGCTTTACTAAAATTTTTGTTTTGTTTTGATATTTCTTTGCAAAACTGTATCAGTGTTCTTCATATGATATATAACTAAGATAACTCACCCTTTCAATGATGAGACCAGTTATATGTATCCATAAATGTATGATAATCAAAATATTTAAGCTTATCCCAGACATTAAAATTAAGTCAGCATCCATTATATACCCTTGGTATGGGTCACACCTTAAACTCTTCTCTGCAATTTTTTTGAACATATAAGAAATATTGCCTGAATATGAGCTGACTCAGACATGGAAGCTCCTGAAGTGAAGATCACTTTGAGTTGGGTAACTATCTGAACAGAGTCACACATTATTAAGTTTTTTAAGAAAGTTCATAAAACTAAACTTAACGATCCTCACATATTTTCAAGAGCCTTGCCTTAATACATTTCTCCCCTTGGCCTCACTTGTGAGGTTCATTCCCTTAGGCAATCCATTGCCAGGTCAAATTCGTAGGTGCTCCAAAGAGCCATGCAGGAAACTGGGGCCAGTGAGTCTGCTGTGATCTGTATGCAACCTTGCAAAATGTATATGTTGAAAATGTGATAGTATTAAAGCTGAGGCCTTGAGAGGGTGATTAAGTCATGAGAGCACAGCCTTCATGAATGGGATTAGTGACATAAAAAAGGTTGAAGGGAATGATCTAGCCCCTTTGGCCCCTTCTGCCATGTGAGGATACAGCAACAGGCACCATCTGAAACAGAGAGTGATTTAATCAGATACCAAATCTGCAGTGCCTGATCTTGGATTTTCCAGTCTCTAGAAGTGTGAGAAGTAAGTTTCTGTTATTTATTAATTGCCCCACCCTAAGATATTTTGTTATAGCAGCCTGAATGGACTAAGACTTTTACCCAGCTCACCTCCTGCCCCAGGATCCCATTCAAACAGGTATGAAGATACTGAGGAATCCTGACATATGTGGAGATCAAAACTGCGTTCTCCAAAGCATTGGTTCCCACTGGTTTCATGGGCGACAATGTTTCCATAGACCAGGGAGTGGCAGGGGATTAGGTTTCGGATGAAACTGTTCCACCTCAGATCATCAGGCATTAGATTCTCATAAGGAGTGTGCACCCTGGATCCCAGACATGCCCAGTTAACAATAGGGTTCACACTTCTATGAGAATCTAATGCCACTACTGATTTGACAGGAGGTGCAGCTCAGGCTGTAATGCTCACTTGCCCACTGCTCACCTCCTGCTGTGCACAGCCCAGTTCTTAACAGGCCACAGACCAGCATCCATTGAGGACCCCTGATCTAACTCATAACCTTCTGTCTGTTTGGATAATATTACCTTAAATAACTGAATATAAAACAATAAACATGTTTAAGTATTTGGGGCTGCCAAAGTAAAGAGTTACAGAGTACTTTTGTTAAGAGATAGATATAACTGAGAATCTCCCACTGGAAAAAAGATCTTTTTATCGCTCATGAAGAAGTATACCAGTTCTCACAATGAAAATACATTTAAAAATGAGGATAAACACAATGTTATATTGTTGACAGTAACAAGTCTTTCAGCGCATATTCCAGAGTAAAAACAAAAACAACCAATAAAGTATGCCACCATTGCAAGTGGCTTTCCTGTTTGCATACTAATGGAAGTGGTAGCTGGAGTAGCACCATGCCAAATACTGATGTGATGGGGGATGTGGGGCCATGAGATAGCTGGGAAAGTGATCATCTAATCTAAGAGTCACTACCGCTTATTAAAGACGTACTTATTTAAAATATCCTGAGGGAAAACGAGTGACCCTCAATCTCCATCAGAACTCTACAATGGCTTCCCATCACTGTCAGGCCATAATCCCAAAATACCTCTTCGATTTACTTCCTGACACAAAGGTCCTGACCTAGTAGTTAAATCTCTGCCCATCACCGATCCAACACAGTAAATGGATGTCTACCTTCAGGCCTCTTTCAGATATGGTGGACTTTTGCTATCCAACATCTATTTTCCCCATTTCTGAGAGAAACAATCCAGTTTTGTCAAACAAAAATAGCTTATCTCCATGGGCTGGTTTAGGCATTTTACTCAAGCTGGGACATTTGAACGTCTGTCCATGGAATTTGAACCTCAAGCAGAAAAAGGCTGAAAAGGGCTGGAGTTGGCTCATCCTCTGGGGGACACTCTGCAGAGATGTGGCTTCAGCTCTCTCCACCAGCAGCCCTGGGGCTGCCCAGCATCAGCCTTTCTGATGCCATTCTTCAGGTATTCCTCAAATCCTGTGAACTACTCCACGCATCTATTGTTTGTTTACAACAAATTCCTTTTCTGCTTAAAGTGGATTCAGGGTAGACTTTTGCCACTTAGGACCAATCCTAACTCACATGCTTATTAAAGTCATTCTTAAACCTTGGGATCACCTTTCAAAGCCACACCCCAACAGCATGACCACTCTCTCTTCAAAACTTTTATAAGTCTATTATATATTCTTACTGTTTTCATTTACTCCACTTCCCCAAACAAATTACCAAATCATACTTTTGTAGCCCATTGGATTATTTCCTAGCATCAAACCTGGCACCTAGAAGGTGATACAAATTTTTTATTTAGTATTAATGTTTCTATGTATGGCACTGTGCTTAGTGGCTTCCCATTCATTATTGCATTTAATTCCTCAATATAGGTGGGGGTTATCCCATTTGGAGAATAACCACTCCAAGGCAAAGAGATTAACTTGTCCAAGGGCATTTACAGCTACTAAATGGACAAACTAAGATTTAAATTCAAGTGCACCCTTGAAAGCCTAAATTCTCAATCACTGATGATGATAGAATTTGAAAGGGAAAAGGTAGGTGTGAAAATAATTCTGCCTTAGGAATATATATTTTGTCATCTCGGATCCAGATATGAAGCTCTGCCCACTGACATGTTCATGAACCCAATCTTGAAAGCTATTTAGGTTTAAACGAAACATTGCATTACTTCAGGTAAATGGAAAACAAAGAAAACTCTGATCTCTTTTAAAAAAAAACAAAAAAAGAGTTCTGCTTCCTAAACCATACACATACATCGTGTTCTCAGACTGTAGAATTTCTCTCTAATCTGCTCTGACAAAACCAAGTCAGGGGCCGGGGAGACTTGAACAGCAGGCTGAGAAACTGCAAGAGCCCAGTCTGGGACTAAAAACTAGCTACAAGGGGATAATTCACATATGGATCATTATGATTTGGGGATGATTAAAAGCAGCTAACATCTGGTTTTATTTGGGCTCCCTGTTTTGTCTAATAAACAAGTACATGTTTGGCTTAGACAAACAAATACAGGTAACAGAAAAGTGTTTTTCAGGTCACGTACAAAGTAGGATTCGTTTGAGGAATGAAGACTGCCACCTGGAAAACCAAATTCACTAAAGTACCTCACCAGGAGACCCTGAGCAAGTGACTTAATCTCTTAAGACCAGTTTCCTTAATCAAATGGGGAAATAAGATTTTTTTTTAAATTACCTCAGAAGATTATTATGAGAATCTGAAGAAAGCACATACATGGAAAATTTTTTCAACTCTGACAAGACATTAACAAATGTGCCCAGAAGAGGTCAAGCAGGCCTACTTGAGTCTACAATTGGACAAGTTTGTCAAATACACTACAAATGGCTATACTAGGTACAAGTCACGACAGCAAAACTAGACACAGCACCTATACCAGACAACAATCTATCAGACATCATGAAGAATAAAGTAAACTTTTATTAGTCTGATATCTTTAAATACTACCAAGCCATGAAGGGCTGGGAATGGTGGCTCAAGCCTTTGGGAGGCACATTGGGAGGCAAGGCAGGAGGATCAGTTGAAGTCAGGAGTTCGAGCCCAGCCTGGCCAACATGGTGAAACCCCGTCTAAACTAAAAATACAAAAATTAGCCAGGCATGGTGGCGCGCACTTGTAATCCCAGCTACTCAGGAGGCTGAGACACAAAAATTGCTTGAACCCAGGAGGCAGAGTTTGCAGTGAGCAGAGATTGTACCATTGAACTCCAGCCTGGGCAACAGAGAAAGACTCTGTCTCAAAAAAAAAAAAAGCAAAAATAATAAATAAATAAATACTTCCAAGTCATCAAGTCAATTCTTTGATAACCATCTTTTCATATTTGACAAACTTGAATTTAGATGGAATTGGGATTATTCTTCCTCTCAAACCCCCCAAAAAATCCAAAATATGGTTCAATGCTTTCAGGTAATTTCTTTTTTTTTTTTTTATTTTATTTTTTATTGCATTTTAGGTTTTGGGGTACATGTGAAGAACATACAATATTGTTGCATAGGTACACATGTGGCAGTGTAATTTGTTGCCTTCCTCCCCTTCACCTATATCTGGCATTTCTCCCC